>CAIGRB010153247.1:19351-43004 GCA_903798255.1 Fraxinus quadrangulata | reverse complement strand
ATGGTGCGGGGGCCTTTGCGCCCTACTGGGTAGGACCATACTGCATAGGGGAGGAGATCCGTTCTGGAACTAATAAAATAAGTGATATGGATGGGAAGCTACAACCTCATCCCTGGAACGCAGAACATCTGCGAAAGTATTATCAATAATGTAAGTCATCCTGTATAAGTCTTTTTGGATCCAGTGAGACAAAGTACCATCTTTTGTTATTATTAGTCCTGTGAACTTGCGGCTTACAGTTAATTAAGGAGGCTAAGATCTTTCATTTCTTTTTTCATAGGCTAAGAGCCTTGAAGTTAATTAAGGAGGCTAAGAGCCTCGACTCTTTATTTCTTTTTACATGGGCTAAGAGCCTTGAAGTTTATTAATGAGGCTAAGAGTCTCGACGCTTCATTTTTTTTTTACATAGGCTAAGAGCCTTGAAGTTAATTAAGGAGGCTAAGAGCCTCGACGCTTCATTTCTTTTTACATAGGCTAAGAGCCTTGAAATTAATTAAGGAGGTTAAGAGCTTCGACGTTTCATTTCATTTTACATAGGCTAAGAGCCTTGAAGATAATTAAGGAGGCTAAGAGCCTCGACATTTCATTTCTTTTTTCATAGGCTAAGAGCCTTGAAGTTAATTAAGGAGGCTAAGAGCCTCGATGTTTCATTTCTTTTTACATAGGCTAAGAGCCTCGACGTTTCATTTCTTTTTACGTAGGGTAAGAGCCTTGAAGTTATTTAATGGAGGCTAAGAGCCTCGACGTTTATTAAGCAATACCAGGCACGAATAAAAGATAACAGCCGCGTCAAGGTGGCAGCAGAAATAAGGAAATTACAAAAGAAGAGTTTTAAATTAAATAAATTTCATTAGATGAAAATGTGATTACATTTACAAGAGGCAAAATCCTTAAGGGGGTGGGGACTAAGGAGCCTCAAAAGGAACTATCACCCCGGGAGCCACTTCATCCTCTGCAGCCTCGCTGACCTCGCCATCGAGGTCAGTAACTTGGGCCCCTTCATCCGACGTTTGAGGATTTCCCTTCTCGTCATCATCCACTAGGAATTTGGCCCTCAGGCTAGCTGTGTCATGTTGAGTGTGCGTTTTGATCCATTCTATCACTTCGGTATAGGCATACACCCTCCAATACTTGTCGAAATACTGGTACACATCCGTCAGATGGAAGTTAGCCAAGAAGTAATCCTCAGCTTCTATATTGGCATGCTCAGCCTCACGACGGATCTCGCCAACCTCTTCTCCCAACCTAGCGACTTGGGATTTTAGTTCTCCCACCCGTCCCGTTAGCTCCGCTTTTTCCTTGTTGGCTTTTTCAAGAGCTTCAGTGGCCAATTTCTGGTGGGCATCAGAGGTCTCCACCCGCTTGGTCAATGAGGCCACTTCACTCTGAGATAAGTGGACTTCTTTCTTCAGGGCCTTGATTCCTATTAAGGCATATGCAAGCTTCACGGACTCCTCATCCTCCCTCTTTTTAAGAGCCTCGGCCTCAGCCCTGGCCTTGCTTGCTTGCTCTTCGGCATGGAGGCTTTGCCCATGAACTCCCGATTCTTCTTCTGAAGCATTTTAAAAAGGGTCTCTGCATCCATGTCCATATCGAAGCTCCTGGGCGCTTGGGCCACCATTGTGGTGACAATGTCCACGGCGTCGCTAGTCTCCACAAAATTCTGCAACTTTTCGGTCCAAAATAAGTGGAACGTTGCCGTTGCGGTTTGGACTTCGGGCGGCAGCATAGCAAGAGCCTCGGGTTCAGTAGACCATTTGGCAAGGGCTGCCTTCCCATGGCATCGCTTCGAAGCTCCATAGTCGGCAGAGGTCCTGGTCTTTTTGGGAGGCTCTTGCCTTAGAGGCTCTACGGCAGCTGGACGTTTCGATCCTCCAGATGCTGCCGTGATGGAGGCTGCGAGCAACTTTTCCCCAGCAGGCACCTCTGAATGAGGTGGGGAAACATCATTGGAGCTGCCCACCCCAGTAGTAGAGACCCGAAATTCTTCTTAGACTCGTCCACAATTATTCTCTTTCTCTTATCAGCCAAGGGAGGGTGCTTATTCTCTTGAGGGGCAGCCTCCCTGTTGACCTTCTCAATTTCGTCCCTCACCTACTTTTTCCCAGTAGATGAGGGCTTCATGCCCTTATCGCCAGCTGTCGAGGTAGCTGCCAAAATTGTGGCCATATTGGGCGTTGGTGGCTTTTTCTTGTCGAAGTTATCTGATAAGATGAACGAGGTCAAACATGAGTAAGATGAGGGAAAATGTAAAAGAGAAAAGAGGTAGCATAATCCAAATTATACCTCTCCGAGCCATTAAGCCGAAGTCTTCGTAAAAATGCTGGGACAAAACGAGGCGTTCGTACTCCCTGGACGAATAGGGTCGATGGTAAACCTCCGACAAGATGTCCCAGTCGCTCTTGTCAAGATCGAAGCGTTCCACAGACTCTGCAAAAGGGGCAATGTCAGCCAACGATAGTTACACAGAAGAATAATAAGCAGAACTCAAATGGCGACTCACTGGGTTCGGCATAGGAGGTCGGAAACTTTGACATAGGGGACGATGTCGCCCTCACACTCCTGCCACCTTTCCCGAACCCAGAACCAGGTCTCCTTCCATCCTTTGATGGAGGTAGGAAGACCCAACACGAAAGGGGAATGTACCTCCCCATGGGCACAAGGAATATTATCCCTTAGAGCCCCTTTCCTAAAGACCTAGGCTAGTAAAGGTTTTGGAAGACATGAAGAGGCATATCATCGCCCAGGGAAACCTCTTTCCAGAGGAAGTATGACACCACTAGCTGGGCCCAAGCGTTTGGAGAAAATTGGGTAGGGGCCAAGCCATATAACCTAAGAACGGCTCGGAAGAATGGATGCAGAGGTAGGCGAAGCCCGACCTTCAGGAGGTATTCGCTAATGGAGACATAACCCCTCCTCGGATAGTATGGTCGTTCATTTGGATAGGGAGATAGGAGCTCTATGTCATAGGGTATCCTATATTTCTCCCTGAGGCTGGCAATGTGGGTCGGATCGGCACTTGAAGGGACTTTAGACGCTCCCCAAGATATGCCGTTGTCATCCCCATCGCTACCTCCGGAGATGGAAGCACCTCGTTCGACCTCAACAGCCCGTACGAGGTCGGCTGTGTTGGTAACTGAAAAATCCATTTTGCTCGCCAACTCGCTAATGTCTACTCCACTCCAGCAGGTTTTGAAGGATCCATAACACAGACCTTTATAGAAATAAAAAAATAATAATAGGACGGGGTGCAATACTTACTATCTTCCCAAGCCAAGTGGAAAAGATAGGGCTACGGTCTCTGAAAGTTTGAAAAGAAAAGAAGCAAAGGGTTCGTGCCAAAAAATGAGAAGAAATGATTCTCCCAAAAACATACGCCTTTTTATAGGCAAGCAGGTTGACCCCTAGCCGTCAGATCTTAATCCTTGCCATCTAACCGTTCGTCCAGAGGCTTCAATCCGAACCGCCCATGGCTTTGGCGCTTCGACTTCAACGACCCAGATACACGGGTAACATTCACGCGCCCATGTACGACTGAATATCACAAACGAACAGGAGTAACATCCATCATTACGCATTAAATGTGGCGGCTGCTGCATGTTGTGGGAGACGTACGAATTGGCAACAACATCAAATCATTGAGGCGCCATAATTTAAAGTGCCCTATCTTTTCCCAAGAACCATGAATTCTTCGTAAACATCAACCATGAGGTTGCTTGCCAGCACAGGGCTTTTGGACTTCCGCGGCGATGACGTCCTCCTGCGCAAATAGGAGGGGACTCTGCCATGGGCAACCTCCTCAGACTTCCAAGGGAAGACCACATTGAATAACCTCGGCAATAGCCCGAGCGACCATCCCTTAGGGACCACACGCAATCTAAAGTCCATGCATTACATAAATAATCATGCATAGAGTTGGGGGGCTATTGTTACCACCGTTACCACCTTCCCTAATTTCGAGACCCTGTTAACTGCCACACTGGCAACTGTGTAAGCAGTCAGCCCACGTGGACCAAATTAGCCAGGAGAATTGAGTAGAAGAGTTGACGAGGTCCTTTAGATTTATTCGACCGAAGTTCTGAAGTTCCAAGGCAGAAGCTCCTTCCAGTTACATGAGGACCTCGACCCACTACGAGGTTGACATTGTTCTCCATAATAGATTTAGAGATCTTTCGGACGTGATTGATTTAACACTTGTATTAAACATTGTCAGAATGACAGCCCACTGTGTTAGGCGGCTGACCCCTTATCCATGTATTAAATGAATGAGTGGACGGCGACATGAAGTCTCAGTTAGAAAGATGAGGCCACGTGATTTTGATCCAACGGCTACCATGTTGTCAAACATAGTATAAATAGGTTCATAATGTAACTGAAAAGGGAACTTTTTGGGAAAAAAAAAGAAAAAGAGAAACACAATTAGCCACGATATTTAACATACAAACACATACACATTTCCGGCCGATCTCTTGACATATTATAACATGAAAATTGTTTGGAACATTTTAAACCCAAATTTCGACGAATGTAATTAATACAATCGTCCCCAATTGTATTTGTCGGAGTCTGAACCTCTCGTCTCTCGCCAAAAAATACCTCCCGCGCTCAATTCCAACCGATTATCATCATCGATCCGGTAAAAGCGCACCGGAATTGCGCGACGTGTCAAGAGTAGGCCCGGCATCTGTTGAGCCATTTTTTGGGGTCAACAAACTCTATCAACACTTCCTACAACATTCTTCCATTTGATGAGGAATACGAAAATCAGATGACTAGGTCATATTAAATGGATGATGATAATGAATATATATCGTTTTCCAAAGTAATTAAAGAGGTATCAATTTCGGCCAAATTTGTTTGCCCTATTATGAAGAAATACAACAAGACATGAGATCTTATGCACCATCTATTTGAGTACATGACAGAGATGAGGTTAAAAAAGGCAAGCTCCACACTGAAGTACCAAGCTTTCCATTTAACACTAGACAGACCCGCTAAGATGTGGTATAACAGATTATTGCTTAGATCAATAAGAAGATGATCGCAATTGAAGGAGGCATTTGGGGAGCATTTGTTGGGAGTAGAATGGGGCAAACACCAATTACGTGTTTAAATGATATACAACAGGAAGAGGACGTGTCTCTCAAAAATTATTTTTATGATTTAGTGCCGGATTAATCGCTTGTGAAACTATATCGGATGAGAAGGCTAGGGACGCCTTGTGGAATGGCCTACTGATGGAGACTCCCTTATGGCGGGACATCTAAAATTGAGATCCAACTTCTTATTACCAGTTGGTAAACTTGATTTAAAGCAAGATCGAAACAGAGGAAACGATGGCCAACTGAAAGAAGCTGAAGCACATCTGGACAGATATAGCATACTCATCTAAGTTGCCATCACAAATGGTACTCGTACTTTGACAATATCTTTAGCCCATCCACTAGATATGGGTGAAACACATCCCTCTCCTAAAATTCAAAAGGCGAAGTTCTGCCAAAATCGTTGCTCTCAATATCACAATTCGGATGAATGCTATGAGGTATTCAACATGGAAAAAACTGTAAAGTCAACAACAAGGATCGCAAGGAAAAGATAAAGGCAAGAGACTATCGTATTCAGCTAGAGGGCGAGGCTCAGGTGTCAGATCAAGGTAGTCCGAGCCAATGCAAGCACCTGCAAATGCTCCTAGCTCTTTACCTCAATAAGGAAAATCAACATAATCAGAGGCCCTTACATAGGCGAAGAAACAATGAAGGCATAACAAAATTATGCTCGCGCAGCCGAAAGGCCCTCGCATGAAGTATTTTGGATTCTAGGAAATCTTAAAACTACATCTTTTTTAATTATATATAATAGTGATGATGAATAGAAAGTCATATATCCCTACCGTGATGCATTAGTAGTGTGGGATATAATTCTCGTAGTGGCCTTAGTCGCATGCTGGTGGATAATGGAAACTCTGTGACTATTTTGTTTGGAAGTTCTTATGACCAAATATAGGTTGATTACCCATGGCCGAACCCTTGCATGGTTTCACGAGAAATAACTTTGTCCCAATGGGACAAAAAACATTGTCAATTGAGCTCGGTAAAGAGCCAATTGCATTTGAAAGATTCATAGATTTCATGATCATGGATAGCAAATCTATCTATAATGAAATCTTGGGAAGACCAGCTGTGAAATAGTTGAAAGAAATAACATCTATCTATTCTCCGTGTATTAGATTTGAAACTCACAAAGGGGTAGTCAACATCAGGGGAAATCAAGCTACCAACAAAGAGGTAGTCACCATCAAGGGAAATCAAGCTACCACACATGAATGCTATGTGAACGCTATAAAGAAAGTAGTCACAAAGCCCCCAGAAGGTAATACCATATTTATGGTTGAAAAGAAGAAACACATGCTTGAAAACCCTTTTTAGGAAAGTGGGGCATCCGATGCTGTAAAGAATAGGTTAAAAGCCCTACATGCCAGTAAAGATGACTTTGCAAGTATTGGAGAAAGTTTAAATTTTGAAGCATAAAACAAGAGTGGACCCAAAAATAGGTCATAGCAAAGAGAATATAAAGGCGAGTCTTAGTATTCTAAAGAAATTCCAAACGAACGTGAGGTTTTTCCTATCAAAGGAATTTCAGTTCAAGGTGAGGTTTATTGCACCTAACAGGTCTCAAGTAAAGGTGAGGTTTACTTCGCTAAAGGAACATGGAGGACTTCTCTGAACCGACACAACACTCCACCCTTAACCTAAAAAGGCCTAGATTATTCAGAATACATGGAGGACTTCTCTGAACCGACACAACACTCTGACATCCTGATTAAATCTATTCTAGACGATCTGATGACCAAGATAATAGAAATCTTGAATAGAGTCCAAACCTCATCAGTATTACCGATTACTGATTCCTTGACTATCCTAATTAGTATTAAGTCGAATGGTTGTTAAGATATATATCTTTGGCAAATACAAACTAGGGTATATAAATGGAGACTCTCCCCAACCTTCGGAAAATAGACCCATCATTTTAAAAGTGGCGAATCTAGAATTCCATTGTGAAAGGGGTGTCTGATCAACTCGATGGACTCCTCCCTGATCGTGAACTTCATTTGCTTCCCCAAGGCCATGCACGTTTGGGATTCTGTTACTATAACATACTTTCATAGAATTGAAAGTTCGCAAGTACATGATCTCAGGCATCGTGTGACTGGTATAGGACAAGTAGGTGGATGAAATGAAAAATTCTATAATTATTTACAAGATTTGTGGCCCGAAATTGATTTTCATCACCCAAACCCAATGAAATGTGTAATGAATATACAAAAATATAATTCAATCTTACAGGAGGAAAGATTTTACGTCTTCCTTGATGGATTTATTGATTGACTAGATAACATTCAGATTGATGTACTATAACTAGAACCTGTTTCCTACGGTTGAGGATGTTCGGAAAAATTTGATGGCATATAGGACCAAATTTACTTCTGATGGTGATGTTACAGTCGCCAAAGGAACTAAAATAGGTCAATAACAAACATTGGCGAAATCAGGGTCATTTTTCCTTAATGCTGGGAAGTTGAACTCATCCTTTAGGCTTAAGAGTCAATCTGATGGAGGAAAATGTACTCATTGTGGTAATACAGAACATATCCGTGATAGTTACTTTAAGTTACATGGGTACCCAGACTGGTGGCATGAGTTACAGACACGAAAGAAACAAAATGTTGCTGCTACTAAGGAAGACATGGGTAAAGTTGTTGTGGTCACTGTTAAGCCCCAACTATCTCTCGTTCATCAGGCAAAATCCTCCATATCTCTCACTAATTAAGGTAATTGTGTTTAATCTCTAATTCTCGTGGTGATGGTGTCTAGATTACAATATGACATTTGATCACAATGACTTCTCTAATACTAATTGACCACAACAAACTTGCTTTACTAATACTAATGGGGTTACAAATCCGATTAAGGGATTGGAAATATGCCTCTATTTCTCTTTCTCATTATCTCATACTCTACTTGTCCTATCCCTATAAGATAAATTGATGTTTGTAAGTCAAGTAACCGAAGAGCCATGCGCTACATTTTGTATTCTTCATGATCTTCTCAGCAAGGAGATCATTATGCGTGGTACCAAGAGATCGGATTATATTACATGGATGACTTCAGCCTGAGAGCAGAAAATCAGATGCACCACTAGATCAGTATCAACGAGAGACAGATTTAGGTATGGCATTTTTGCTTGGGGCATCATCCATTATTTGGTTATTTATGGAATTTATTTCGTATTTATTTTCCAATTTGCATAACGTAGACTTTAAATGTGATACTTGTATTGTAGCTAAAAGCTATAGAACTTCTTAGCCAGTGAGCCGATATAAAAGATATATTCTCTTTGCTTTAATACATTCTAATGTGTGGGCACCCTCTCTGATAACTGTAGCAATGTGTCAGGACAATATATGTGACAAAAATGTCACTGATTGATGATCGTATTATCGATTCTTGATAGAGAAACATCCAACATCATCAAAATATAATGACCCTCACATAAGATACTATGACTATATAAAATCGAAGTGGTGTGAACCCCATTGCAGGATGTATCCTGGAACCCACACAAAATTTGATATGAGCTCCAAGAAATCTGAAATTAGAGTTATAACCTTGGCTCAATGTTTTTTTGAATGAAGAACCAAGACTGGAAGGGTTGAATGCAATAAAGATTGAAAATCTTTGAAAGTTCTCGATAGTTCAATTAAGAACAAGGTTGAAAGTGAATCTTCATTTTATAATTAATCTTAAAAAATAATGTGGTGTTAATCTCTCAATTAACTCGTAAAAAAACTTGGTAAACATGATAAAATAGATTTGTAATCAAAATAAAAAACTAATAGCTATCTGCAAAATTTTGTACCATGCTTGGGCATGGTATTAATCCTTGTGTGGGCATGGTTCAGCCATTTTGCTCTAGGGTTGTGCAATTTTGATGTTTGCTTAGGCAACGAAATTAAATTCTTGCTAGGGCATGGCTTTCAGAATCAGCTCCCTCTTCTTTAACTTGAATCAAATGCACTAAATTTGGTTCTTCCTCCACGTTCATTTTGAAACTCTGTATCTTGCTCCACTTGAACTCTTGGCCCATATTGGCTTCCTTGATCTTCTTTCTTCTTGATCTTATTATTGATCCATCCAGAAAATGTAAAGGGTCCTTGCTAGCTTACCCCCATGATTGTCATCATCGTCTCTGATCTGTTTGATTTTACGCAAGTGTACAGTATCGCGAACAAGTAATAAAATGAAGAGTAGAATATCGTTCCCAAGACAACTATGCACTTAATCAATGATCATTTAATATTGTTTGAATGATTTATACCAGTTTATCTAACTACACTAATAATTAAAATAAGTAAGTTATGAAAGTTTTGTAAAATTCAATTGGATGTTACTAAGACCTAAAATCCCATTTATTAATCCATTTTAATGCAAATTAATAACATAAAAATATGTGTAAACTCTTGTTGATCAATGTTCCCAAATTAATTAAAAGCATCTCACAATATCAATAAATCTATCATCTCATGTGACCTTCTTATATCTCTATGAAATATTTTTACATAAAAGTATGCATTAAAGATGCTAGAACATCCATAGGAATTATGCAAAGTATAGCGATATATCTCTATCACCTATTGGACTTTATAATAAATATTATAAAGAGCTATCTATCCTATTGTTTTTTTCGAAAACAATAAAATTCACAATCAATTCAATTAGTGATCAAATAATTGAAAAATCATTAAATCTTATAACAATTATCCAAGAATAAACACATATTGAGCGTCAAATTAAGCATCATAATAACGGTTCATCGATGTCTTAGGAATTAAAACCCTAGCATAGCATTACAAAATCACAATAAAACATGTTTAATTGGAAAAACGTAACCATAATTTTAGATTGATGAAGGAGAAGAAGATGGATCGTAAAATCTTGAATCTCTTTACTGGTTTCTTGATGAATCTCCAATAAATTTCTTCTTCTCTCTCCAAAAATTAAGTTTGAAACTCCAATTTCTTGAAAACTTGTAATTGCACTTTAATTCTCACAAGAACAATGGATTGACCTCTCTTTGATGATGTTAATTGATGAATTTAGGTGTATTGGTTCTCCTAATGTATTATGCTGTTAGATATTTATAGGATTCTAAAATTGGTTTAGAATTATATTCAAATTGATTTCTAAAAGAGTTCCAATCGAATAAAGAAAGTTGACTTCGCATGCGCATGTTTAATATCTACACATTCGTCAATATTTGTCATAACTTTCTCTTTCGCTATCTGATTGAGGCAATTTAAAGTGCATTAAAAAACTAACTTAAAGAGATAAAAATAAAAATAGAATATTTCCAATTCGAATGTTTACTATGCCAAAAATGAGTCTTAATCTTTAGTTAAAATTTTGGAATATAACGTGCACGATTGAAAATTGATTTGTCAAATTACTTTGATCATATTTCATTCCTTTTTTTTTTTTTACTTCTAATTGCATCCAATTGATTCCTATCAATATTCAATTAGGTCTAAAATCGATTATTAAATATTTACAATTTGATCCTCGAACTTTGGACTTCTTCATTTTTTATCGTTTTCGCTCATTTCTTCTAATTTCACACTCAATCATCCAGTTTCTCCTAATAAACGAAATATATACAAGATTAGGCTATAATTTATCAAAAGAACAATGAAATGTCAATATTTTAATGTACGAATATGTGTATAAAATAAACTTATCGAAAACTCCCAAACTTAAAATAATTGTTTGTCCTCAAAAAAAAAAAACAATAACCTAACTTAACAAACAAACAAAAATACAATAAAATTCTAGTGAGATATCATGTTGTTTTGTCTCAAGATTGGAATCATTGTATTAAATTTATAAATAGCTTCAAGATCACATTATTAAAATCAATATATAAAATTGATGTGTATGTGTGAGAGTGTGTGTGTGTGTGAAAAATTAAGTAAAACATTATAAATCACAAGTTGTTTCAATTCCCGATCCTCAATGATCAATTTTTTTCTTTCATCACTCGTAAGATTCACACACCCTCAAACTTGTTCTTTTTACTCTTTTCCATGTGTGATTTAACTTTGAATTTTCATGCTAACTCCTCATCCTCTCTAGTTTACATAAATCTCACTAATTACAAGTCAATATATCAACAAATAAGAGTTCTTTAAATTTTTTATTGCTTCAACCTCCAGCAATCAACTAGGCTAATAATCTCTTGTCATTTATTTAATTCTCTCAAATAAGTGTTTGGGGCTTAATCAAGACATGTAATAATATTTTTTTTTCTTTTCTTTATTTCCTTTTTCATCTTATGTGTAGACTTCTATCCATTAAGTTTTCTAAATAACTTTTGTAGCGAGCTTTTGGCCACTCCCAAGTCAGGTGACTATAGGGCACCAGATTTTAGATACCATTGCAAACTTAATCACTCAAGTTATAAATGCTACAAATAAAACATATTTTCTCTTTTTCTTGCAATAATTAGTGTAATACCCCTTATTAAACACTTAATCTAAAAAAATCAACCTCTAACTTAAGATTCTTATTTAATTTTCTTCTTATTGACATTAGACAATCCACACAAGATTTAGCACAAATGGAATCCACATCTATCTCGATATCTCCCTACAACAGCTCGATCGCCTCCGACTATCGTAAAATTAGTTCAAGGATGTATAATTTAGTGGTTATTAGGATTTAGCATCTATGTTCTACTAATCAAATTTTTTTTACCTATTCGAAATTTGAATCAAATTATTCTTTCATGATGCAAAACATAAATTTTGTGCTAAAAAATATCAAGGTTGACATGAATAACCATAAATCAACTAACATGCAACTTTTCACAATTTATAATCTAATACATAGTTCCAAATATATGCATCATAGTGGCAAATTCATCTAATCCACACAAACACAATAAAATAAAAATAAAGCTGAAAATAAATTATTATTTTTTCAATTTTTTCACTCTAACAAGCACACAAACTAATAAAAATTCAATGTTTTTCCACCCACAAACTTATAACAGACATTGCTCTCAATGTCTAAAAATATAACAAGCAAATATATATAAATTAAGGGCAAAAAAAGGAAAATAAGTACTCCCCTGATTCATCTACAGGTGGGGATTGGACTGGCATGAAAAGTGCTAACTAGCTTACTTCATATGTCTTTTCCCTTGTCCAATGTGTTAAGGTAACATGTTACTTCAAAATAGTAAAAATCAATCATAACCTAGAACAATTTATAGTAAACTCATACACACCTTAAAGGGAAATATGGGGATGAAAGTATCCTATACTATTAAAATTAATAGTCATTACTAATCGTATATCTAAAAAGTAAAATAATTAAATAAAGAAATTTGGGTTGCCTCCCAATAAGTGCTTATTTATAGTCAGTAGCTTAGTTTTATTTTTAATGTTATTTATGGTGGCTTGAAAAGAGAGTTTCTAAGCTTAAATCGGCTGCACTGACAGTTGTTTCTTAAGTCATCTTTAAACTTTCAGATTATAAAATTTTCATGATTGTCCCACCAAACTATTCCACATTCTTCATTCTTATTCTTGTGAATTCTCCAATGGTCTATCCTTTTGCACTCTTCAATATTTGGAGGTTGCTTGAGTGGAGCATTCATAGTGAAACTTTGTTGTTTTTCTACCTCCCTTAAGATTATTTCACTTTTTTCAAATTCATTACTGCTCGTGCAGTTGATAAGAATGGTCTCCCCAAAATTAACGGCATATGTTGAGCGTCTATATCAAGAATAATGAAATCAGCTGGAAAGAAGTGATCTCCAACTTTGATAAGCATGTCTTCTACCACTCCATAAGGATGCTTGAGTGTCCTATCAGCCAATTGTAGGATTATTGATGTTGCTTTTAGATCATCCAATCCTAATTTGCTGTAGATAGACAATGGCATCAGATTAATACTTACTCTAGAATCAACTAAAGTATTTAAATTATGTAAATTTCCTATAAAGCAAGGTACTATGAAACTCTTTGGATCTTTTAGTTTAGTAGGGAACATTTACTTTATGATTGCGTTGCACTCTTCGGTCAATGTCACTGTTTCATCTATTGGCAGCTTTCTCTTCTTAGTCAACATCTCTTTTAAAAATTTTCTGAAATTTGGAATTTGTCGAAGGGAATGTTGATGTGAAGTTGTCTGAGTGCATCCAAAAACTTCTTAAATTGCCTTTCCGGCTTATTATTCTGCAACCTTTAAAGGGGTGGGACTGAAGGTGTGTGTTTATTGACAGGAATGGTTGTCTTTTCTTCTTGTGTAACCTTTGTTTATTTTTCAAATTGAACCACTTATTCCTCGCCCATGGTAGGTACCTGATTCTCATCAATCCATTTCTTTTTCATAGTAATTTTTGGCAGCTAAACTCCACTTCTCGTTGTAATAGTCTAGACTAGTTCTTCTTTAGTCTATTTTCAAAGCCTTTGAGGAAATAGAACAGGCGGCACATAAGCTCGAACATGGGTAGCAGGCTTGTATAATGGTGTCTCACTAATTGCATGATTCACAGCTTCAATTGCTAATACATGTTCTCTTGGGTTTTTTTCAATGTTGCTTGGTAAGGTATTCTGACTTCTCCCCGCTAATGTAACTGCCATCTGACCCGTCTAAGTCTCCAAATTTTTTAATTGTAGCCTGCTAGTTTTAAATAATAGCCTGTTGGTTTTGAAAATTAGTCTCACTTTTAGTAATGAACATAGTTAATAATTCCTTAATCGATGGCTTTCTATTTTGCTGATGCTCTTGTTGTTGGAAATCCCGATGGTCTTGCTTGAAAATTTCCTCCTTGTCCTTGACTTTAATTATTAGCCCACGAGAAATTTAGATGATTTTCTCACCTCGAATTATACGTGTTGGAGTGGGGGTTGTTCTATTACCTTTGAAAAATTTGCACATAACTAGCCTCCACACATGTAATCTAGCTTGAGGATTACATGTGTGGAGGCTAAAGGATATCTTTCTGTAGTATGATCTGCCCCCGCAACCTTCGCAGTCCAGTTTCAGTTGGTGTACCACGTTCACATTCTGAGTAAGGTCGTCTAACTTCTTTGTCAATTCTTCCAATTAGACTGCTAATGATGTAGCTATGTCAATGTGTATTCATGTTGTTTTCCTCGAAACTTTCCTGTCTATCGACCACATGGATTGATTTTCTACAATTCTCTCAAATAGGTCGAAGGCGTTGTCCAATAGAATATCCAATATTAATCCTCCTACTGAAGCATCGACTATGTTACGAAATTTAGGCCTCAGACCTTAATAGAATATGCAAATCTTAGAGTCTTTAGGAATGTTTGGATTAGGGCACTTCCTGAAGTAATTTTTTACAAGCTTTTGCATAGCTCTCGAGGTCTCTTTGCTTAAAAGTATGGACGTCATTTTGAGTTGATGGACTCGAGAAGATATGAAGAATTTCAAAGTAAATTTTTGCACCATGTCATTCCATGAAACTATGCTCCTAGAGATTAGTAAGTTTAGTCATTCTTGTGCTCCGTCCTTTAAGGTGTGAGGGAATAGATACGTTCGAAAAGCATAAACTGACATGCCTTCATGACTGATCACCTTGCAAAGTATCAAAAATGTTTGTATGTGTTCATGATGATCTACAGTTGATTTTCTCGATAATCTGATGTCCTGATGATTCTAAAATAAGTTGATGACATATGGTCGAATGTGAAAGTTGGCATGCCCAAAAGGTGGATAAATAATAGTCGGTTACACTGGAGTAGGTATGAGATTTAAATAATCCCTAAGAACATCCCTTGGTGGACATGGTTGGTCTAGTGCATTTGGTGGTAGTTAAACTTCATTTTGTTTTTCTGCCATTTCATCATAGTCGTCGTCGTCATCATCATCATATGTCCAGACTTCTCTCCATTAAACTTTTTAAATGACCATTGTAGTGAGCTCTTGGTTGATGAATCCCAAGTCAGATAGTTAGGCACCAGGTTTTAGATATCCTTGCAAGCTTAATTACTTGGGTCATAAATAATACAAAAACACGTTTCATAATGAGACAAATCCTTTATTCACTCAATCTCTCTCTCTTTTGTTTTTGCTTGCCATAATTAGTGCAATGCCCCTCACTAAACACTCATTCTCAAAAATTGACCCATAACTTAATATTTTCACCTAATTTTCATCTTGAAAGCCTTAGACAATCTACACAAGAATTTATACACATGGAATCCTCATTCATATCAACATCTTCCTACAACAGTTTAATCACCCCTGAACTATTCTAAATTTACTTTAAGAATGTATAATATAATATTTTTTGGATTTAATATTTAAGTTCTACTATTTCAACATATCAAGCATATAAATCAATTCATTACTTTATAATAATAGTAAACTCAATTCATGTGCATCATTATTAGCTAGCTACCTAATGTATCTTTTTGAGATTTAATTTTTTTTTTCATTTTTTTACATATAATAAATCAATAAGCGTGATCACACATAAAATAATTAAACTAAAAATTCAATGTTTTTTCCACCCCAAACTTGAAATAGACATTGTCCTCAATTATCTTAAAGTATGACCTAGCAACATAGAGGGGCGGAGAAAGAAAGGTAGAAGTTACTCCCCTAATTTTTATTTGATATTGGAATTAGGCTTTTTGGATCATTCCATTCCATTCTTCAGGTTGTTAAGCTTCCTTCCATTCGATATTTCCCTACTATAAGAGCTGAAAAACAGTTTTAAAGCTATGTGGTGCGCAAGATAATCATTTTTTTAAGCTTTTGGTGCCTTGAAAAATGTGCCACATTCTTTTTTACTATTTTTTACTCAAACTATTTTTTTTTCTAAGCTAAATATAAACATGATGACCCTTTTAATTAATCAAAAATATACCTAAGACTAATGCAACATATCAATCTACGTGCAATGCAAATACATAAAGAAAAATAAATAAAAGAGTTAGACCGCCTCCCAATAAGAGCATAATTTTAAGTTTTTAGATAACATTGTAGAGGGGTTATCATGGTGGCTCAAACTGGACTTCACTAGCAAAGCTTTTATTACAATGTTCAATATTGCCAACCCTTTTTCTGATTTTCCACACTTGAAGAGCTTATTTTTCATCCTTGAAGTTTCCAACTATTCCACCTAATCCTTTTTATGTTTGCACTTTAAATGCTCTTTCTCTTCTTTCTCCTTGACCTTTTTGTTGTTCTCTTCATGGAATGGTTTCTCAACAATGGTAAAGATTTTGAACTTCTCTTGCTCATCATCTACCCTCAAGATCAGCTCGCTTTCTTCAAAGTCCATGATAGCCCAACTTGTAGATAAGAAGGATCTCCCTAAGATTAGTGAGTCTGCATCCCATGCTTCTTCTATGTCTAAGACGACGAAGTCTACTGAGAATATGAACTTGCCCACTCTAATGAACACTTCTCAACCACTTCTCGAGGGTATTTGATCATCTGTTTGCCAATTAAAGGGAGATTGTTGTGTCATTTAGCTCTTCCAAACTAAATTCCTGTAGATGATTAAAGGGAGATTGTTGTGTCATTTAGTTCTTCCAAACGACGGAAAAAGACATTAAATTTATACTTGCTTCGAAATTACATAAACAACTGAAAGTAGAATCATTTTCTTTTGTGCAAGGTATTTTGAGACTCCCTAGATTTTTTAGTTTAAGAGGTAATTTG
Source organism: Fraxinus quadrangulata (assembly GCA_903798255.1). Lineage (NCBI taxonomy): Eukaryota > Viridiplantae > Streptophyta > Magnoliopsida > Lamiales > Oleaceae > Fraxinus > Fraxinus quadrangulata. The sequence continues at coordinate 26,241 of CAIGRB010153247.1, read as the reverse complement.
TTTTTTCATAATGACACTACACTCCTCATTTAGTTTAATGGTCAATTCAATGAAATTCCTCATCTATGACAAGACCTCCTTTAAAAATTTTGCATAGCTCAGTTTTTGCGATGTGGTTTCAAGTAATAGGATGTTGGCATGAAACTTTTTGAATATGTCCAGGAACTTTGCAAATTGTATTTTCAAGTTTCTTATTTTGCAGTCTTTGAGGAAAGGGGACATGAGCTGAATTAGTTTCTAAAGGAAAAATTGCATTAACCTGGGACCATTTGAATTCTGATCTGAAATTATTTTTGCTAATTTTAAGAATGATCCACGTGCTCCTCATCTGTAGAAGGTACATTTTCATTCACTACCACCTATCTCTTAGTTGTAATTTTTGGAAGTTGAACCCCACTTCGTGTAGTAAATGCCTCAATTTGATCGTTCTCCACAACACTCACTGCTATTATCTGTTGTTTAAAATTTACCTCAGTATTACTTTGTAGAGTTCCAGGCTATCTTTCTGAAAGTGCCTTCACAATTTGTCTCATCTGATTTTCCAAATTCAATGTAGTAGCCATTGAATCGAAATTTTTTTCTCAATCTGTTGCATGAACTTGGTTGATGCTTCATCCATTTTACTCAATGTTTTAGTTGATGATGCTGCAAGTTTACTCAACGTTTCTTTCCATGAAGGTTTCTTTTCTGGATGCTGAAAATCTAGTGGTGCATTATGATGCGGTTCACCTTGAGAAGACGGGGTGTTGCTCCAAGTGAAGTTTGAATGATTTCTCCAACTCAGTGCCCCAACTATTTGCCTTTTTAGTTAGTGCTGATAGATGTGCTGAAATAGATGTCAAAGTGTCCACTTCGTGTATCCCTCTAATTTGTTTTCCATCTAATCTCTTAGTCGACCATAATGCACTGATATATGATCCTCAATGATTTAATATACTTGATCCACTGCCCTTTTTTGTAATTGAACCATCGCAGGTAGTGTCAATGTTGGCCCTACTAGTCAAATTCAACCCAACGTAGAAGTACTGGACATCTTAGCCACTTCTGCAGACCATGTTGTGGATATTGTTGAAGTAAACCCTTGTATCTCTCCCAAACCTCATAATGAATCAAGCTGATAGAATATAGTGATTTCATTCCTCAACTTGGTCATCCTCTTTGGTGGGAAGTACTTGTTCAAGAGTTTCTGGCTTAGATTGTCCAAAGTGGTGATGTTGTGAGGTGGGAATGTGTCCAACTATTATCGAGCTAAATCTCTCAAGGTGTAGGGAAAGAGTCTCAGCCGAATTACATTACTAAAAACCTTTGAATATTCAATTATTGACACATCCAAAAACCTCGATATACGAGCATTTGAATTGTTTTTGGGTCTCCAAAGGTTTGTAGTGCATTCTGAAACATATTTATTACATCTATCCTCAAGTGAAAATTAGCTTGCCTAAATGCTTGATCTATTTTCTACCATTGGCGGAACCATATATTCTCCCATCAGCCTTTCATTTTCATTGTCCATAGCTATAACTGGATGTTGCTGCATTTATATTCGCCCCAAACGGCAATTTGATTTTGTTTATTTTGTGCCATTAGATCTCTTGTTATTTTTGATAAGCTTCTAACCGTTTTTTGTTCTCAACCTGAATGTTTGTTCGATTTTCAAATCAACAGTTGCAAGATCATAGTATTTCGAACTTTGCTTACAAGATCTTGAAAAAAAAAAAAGAAGAGAAAACATTGTAATTTTTTTCTAATATAAACTTAAAACCTAAGAAAGCAATAAAAAATTCAGATTAAAGCTAAAAATAATTAAAACTAATTAAACACAATAGTCCCCGACAATGCCCAAAACTTCATCCGTTTGATTTTCCGCAGGTATACGGTGTCACGAACAAATAATAAAGTGAAGTAAAGTATCGTTCCTGTACTTAATCAAGAATCATTTTATTTTAACTTAATCGAATAGCCAAAGTTATTTGAATGATTTATACTAATTTATCTAATTAAACTAGTAATTAAAATGAGCAAGTTATAATGGTTCTGTAAATTTCAATTGGATGTTACTAAGACCTAGAATCTCCCTTATTCCATTTTAATGCAAATTATAACATGACAATATGTGAAATTTTTTGTCGATCGATGTTCCTAAATTAATTAAAAACATCTCTCGATGTCATTAAATCTATCATCTCATATGACCTTGTATCTATATGAAAGATAAAACGTGAAAGCATGCATTAAAAACTTTAGAACATCCGTAGAAATCATGCAAAGCATAATGGTATATTTCTCTCCCCTATTTTACTTTACAATAATTGTTATAAAGTACTATCTATCCTATTGTTTATCTCGAAATCAATAAATCAATATAGCTAGTGATCAAGTAATTGAAAATTCATTAAATTCTATAACAATCATTCAAGAAGGAAAAGAAGATGAATCTTGAAATCTTGAATCTTTTCTATGGTTTCTTGATGAGTCTCCAATATATCTTCTTGTTGTCTCTCCAAAAATCAAGGTTGGACCTCTATTTTCTTGAAAACTTGTAATTGCTCTTTAATTCTCACAAGAACAAGGGATTGGCTTCTTTGTGATGATGTTAATTGATATATTTAGGTGTATGAGAGGTTCCCATAATGTATTATGCCGTTAGGTATTTACCGGACTCGAAAATTGGTTGAAAATCACATCCAAATTGATTTTCAAAAGAGTTTTAATCGAATAAAGAAAGTTGCCTTCGTACATGCATATTTTTGTCTCTGTACAGTCATTAGTATTTTTTCATAACTTTCTCTTCCTATATTCGTTTTAGGCGATTCAAAGTACATAGGAAAGCTAACCCAAAAGGATACAACTTTACCAAAACAAGATGTTCCAATTCGAAAGGTTACTATGCCAAAAATGAGTCTCAGTCTTCGGCTAAAAATCATGAATAAATTGCGCGATTGAAATTGATATGTGAAAATACTTTGATCGTATTTCATTTCTTTTTGACATCGAATAACATCAAATTTACTACGATCAATCTTCAATTATTTTTTATGGTTCGAATCAATTATTAAATATTTAAAATTTGGTCCTCAAACTTTGGACTTCACCCTATTTTTTCTCTTTTCCCTCATTTCTTCTAATTTCACGTCTAATGATCGATTTCCTTAATAAACAAAATATACACAAGATTTGGCTTTACTATATCAAAAGAACAATAAAATGTCAATATTTTAAAGCCTAGAAGGTATAGTTTGTAGGCCCTGTCATTAATTTTATTGTCAATAATTTAAGCCTAGAAGTGTATCAAAGAAAGAAAGATCAGCAACATTAAAAGTATTAGACAAGTTACATCACCTAGAAGGTATAGTTTGTAGGCATTGTTATTAATTTTCTCGAGGACTTGGAATGGTTCATCTCTTTTAGGATGCAATTTCGACCTCCTTTTGAGCTGAAAAATGTTCTTTTTTGACGTCTTCTTCCTTTATTAGCCTGGAAACATAATGTGAATTCTTCTTTTCAATTTGAAGTTAAACCTTCTCATGGATTACTCTTCCCAATTCAGCCTTCTTCTTCCCATCTGAACCACCTCTTTCATCAATAGGTAAAGGAATTAAATCCAAAGGAGTTAGATGATTAAAATTATACACAATTTCAAAAGGAGTAGTAGTAGAATGCATTGCCCGATTGTATGCAAATTCTATGAATGGTAAACAACCATCCCAACTTTTTGAATTTTTATTGATTATAGTACATAAAAGTTGAGTTACTGTTCTAATAACTACTTCGTCTTTTCCATCTGTTTGTGGGTCACATGTGGTAGAAAACAACAGTTTGGTCCTCAACTTTTCCCATAAAATTTTCCAAAAGTAGTTATGGAATTTAGCATCCTTATCAAACACAATACGTAGGTATACCATAGAGTTGTACTCTCTAAAAAAAATCTGCAATGTTCATGGCATCATTTGTTTTATGGCATGGAATGAAATATGACATCTTACTAAACCTATTCACCACCATGAATAGAGAATTTCTACCCTTATTAGTCCTAGACAATCACAACACAAAGTCTATAGACACATCAACCTATTGCTCACTAGGAACGGGAAATGGTGTATACAAATCTTGTGGTAAATCCTTAGACTTGGTCTTTTACAGGTGATGCATCTAGTACTAATGTGATTAACTTCCTTTTACATTCTAGGCCAATAAAAGTGCTTATGCAACATTTCTAGAGTTTTTTCATAATACCAAAATGTCCCTTCAGATCCCACCATGTTCCTCACGCGTTAACAATTCATGTATGGAGCAATTTGACACACATAATTTATTTTTTCTAAACAAATAAATCCCTATAAAAATTTAGATACTGCACCTTTATCACATGGTATATATGTTATAAAAATCTGCATCATTGGTATACATATCCTTAACATATTTAAATCCAAGCATTTAGGCACTTAATGAAGTAAAAAGTACATACCTTCGGGATAATGTATCGGCAACTATGTTCTCTTTATAGGTGTATAAACGACATAAGGAAAAAATCTCTATGTACTCAATCCATCTATCATGCCTCTTGTTCAACTTACCTTGGCCCTTTAGATGTTTCAATGATACATGGGTGGTATAAATCACAAATTCCTTTGGCCATAGGTAATGTTGCCTTGTTTCCAAAGCTTGAACAAGTGCATAAAGCTCTTTGTTATATGTAGGAGAGTTCAAAGCTGCCCCACTTAACTTGTCACCAAGAAAGGCTATTGGTCGCCTATCCTACATCAAAATGGCTTCAATTCCTATTGTTGAGACATCACATTTTATCTCAAAAGTTTTATTAAAGTTAGGTAGTACTAAAATAGTACATAACACAATCAAACCTTAATATTATTAAAGTTATTTTCTTGTTCAACTCCGCAATGAAAACAAACACTTTTTTTACAATTTCAATGAGTAGTGTGGCAAGTGTGATAAAATATATACAAAATGCCTATAAAAGCTAGCTAGATCATGATGGATTTTAGTGAGTAGCGTGGCAAGTTTCTTACCTTGGTTATGCTTTTTAGCATTGGCTACTTCTTGATGGCTTTTACCTTATCTTCATACATTTCAAGAAAAAACTACTTTTTCCATGCAAAAGGTTCAATGCTTAAAATTAGAATAGAGTAGTTCTTGTCTCCAAACAACAAGCACATATCTCAAATGCTCAATATGCTCATCTAAACTCTTGCTATATAGTAGAATATCATCAAAATAAATTATTAAAAAATTTCCTATGAATGCATGCAAAACATGGTTCATTAATCTCATAAAAGTACTAGATACATTAGTAAGATCAAATGGCATAACTAACCACTTCTAATCCATATTTAGTGTTAAAGTAGTAATCATTCATCTTCTTCTTTCATTCTAATTTGGTATTAACCATTTTAAGATCTATTTTACTAAAAATATATGGCCCATCATTTCATCAAGCATATTATCTAATCTAGGTATGGGATGATGATACTTTATCGTCATATTATTGACTGCCCTACAATCAACGCACATTCTTTACATCCCATCCTTTTTAAGCACAAGTAGCACTAGTACCGTACATGGACTCATGCTTTCCCTCACGTGTACCCTTTGCCCATCAACTCTTGAACTTACCTTTGAAGCTCCTTTATCTCCTTAGGATTACTCCTATAGGTTGGTCGGTTTGGAATAATAGCTCCAGTTACAAAATTGATTTGATATTCGATGCCTTTAATGGATGGAAACCCACTAAACATGTTTTCAGAAAATACGTACTCAAAACTTATGAAACAAAGAAATAACCAAATTAGGGAGGTATTGATTAGTTTCCTCAAGATTAAGGAATGATTCCTTGTACACCAACAATATAAGAGGTTGGTTTTCCATAAAAGAATCTCACTCTCCTTTTCACAGAAGCTCACTTTTGTCTTTCCTTTTTCTCTTTGAAGGCTTTCTATATTTTTGGTTCTCGTGGTTCTACTCTTTTTCATTACTTTCAGCCACCTTATCATTTTCTCTCTTACTCTCTTTTTTCTTGAAGTTTCAGTTTTACTTTCACTTTTCCTCTCTTTCTCTTTATTTTATTTCTCACCTTTAAACTTTAATTGGTTATCATACCTGTTTTGGTGTTCAAGGGATAAGAGTAACTGATTTTCTATATTTAACAAAGCTATACATATTCTTAAACCCATGTATCACCTTCTTATCATACTGCCATGGCATTTTGAAGAAGATATGTCCAGTATGAAAATGAACCATTCACACACCACCTCATCATTATACCTCCCAATAGTAAAGCTCACCAAGACATTCTTGTTAACATTGACTCTCTACATTCAACCACTGCAAGTTAGAGGGTCTAGGATGTTTTAGCAAAAACAAACCCAATTTCTCAAGAAGGTGGTATTAGCTACATTTGTACAACTTCCTCTATCTATAATCATACTACATACTTGGTTGTTAACATAGCATCTAATATGAAAAATATTCTCTCTCTTCTACTCCATATCATCTACCTTAATTTATGTACTAAAAACACTTTTTAACCTTTTACAAGGTAATCTAGCCTATCACCTTTGCTAGCATCCTCCAACTTGGGCATCTCACCACTATCATTCTCATCCTCAGTCACCACTTCTCCATTATCATGAATAATCATTGCCCTTTCATTTGGGCATTGAGATGCAAAATCATTTAATATTCCCATTTCTAGAAGGTTAGGAATCTGAACTTGGATTTATTTTTGCTAGCTATCTCTTCTTTTTCCCTAGGTGGTACGGTCTTACTCTTTGAAATAACCCCATCACTCCTATTATTATCATTATTATTATTATTATTATTATTATTATTATTATTATTATTATTATTATTATTATTATTATTATTATTATTAT
>CAIGRB010153247.1:0-10610 GCA_903798255.1 Fraxinus quadrangulata | reverse complement strand
TCACTTATTCCATCTCCCCTTCTTTGTTTTTCAAATCTTCTACACTCAATCACACATCATCAAACTTGTCAAATTTACGTCACATTGTGTGTGGACAATTATCAAACATCAATTTCGTCAAAATCAAAGGTAAATTTCTTCTTCTTTTTTTTTCTCAAGTTTTATTCTAGCTTTTAAAAGTAAATGTTTAGAGATATTATGATCTATGCATTCATTAGTTAGAGATTGAGGCTTGAGATTGCATGGGTTTGATGTGGTGATGAATTACATATAGATTATTGGGTCGATTATTGTGAAAAATGGATGGGATTTCTAGATTCAGCCTCAAACGGCTTCGAGCGCTCAATTAAGATTTTTTTAAAAATTTTGTTTTAGGTTTCATTACATGTTTCCATGGTAGATCACTCCACATATTGCGGTCATCAATTTGATATCATGTGCATTTTATGTTTTCACTCATTCAAGTGCATTAACAATATAATTTATATCGATTCACGAGGAAATTAATCGATAGCATAAATTCACGAGCATGTCGTAACATCCTTTCAATTACGTCATTTGCTCATATATCATCAAGGTACATTTGTCAGGTGTTTATAGTATTGATATGTGATTTTGACATAAGTTTTCTTATCTGATGCCTTCTAAGCTTGCCAAGATGACAGGTAAAAAGTTTGGGGGTTCTACCTCTATTGATAGATCGAGATTTATTTCCTTTGTTGCATAGTAGGTATTTGATTCCCACTTCTCGTCTCGATCGATGCTTTTAGAGTGTGAGATAATCCTTTCTGAGCTCCCTCCAAATATGATAACCATATTTACTTCTCGTGGTTGGAAGCCCTTACTGAGTCAATTGACTCCTCCGTCTAAGCTCCCAGTGCGGGGATTCTACTCAAATATCCATGAAATGAAAGAGAACCTAACAAAAGTAGAATTTTCGAGTATTTAGTAAGTAGAACCATTGGATCTAAATTAAAAAATGGAACCAAATCGGTTGGGTTCCTTTCGGTTTCATTCGAACAAGGATAATATTTACAACAACACTATATTAATCCAATTGATGACATATTCAATTTTAGCTCTTACAACAATACTACATTAACTCTTACAAAATAATATAATCCAATTTAAAAATATATAAATAAAAAGTTGTCTAATAAGATCCATTTATTGTATACAACTTACCTTGATCATAGTGGATGAAACCTTGAATTTTATTGCCAACTGTGAATTTGAAATTTGGACCTTAGTTACAACTTCAAATTTTAGGGACTCATTTGGTTGTTGCCCAATTGTTTGAAAACTTAAGTGTAATTAATCTATGATTCCTATTGTGGTGTCCACTTAAGTGACTAACTTGACAACCATTTTTCTTGAAGTTCACTTGTAGGGAAAAAATTATCAATATAACTTAACTACACATTGTAATTTGTATTGAAAAGTAGAATGAAAAAGGACACCATGAATCATTCACTCACATTATTAAATCATATTAGGAGAGAAACACCTCATTTTCACATACAAGGTAAGATCACGTATATGGCTCCGTTAATTGTAGAGATTGCCATCCACTAGTCAACTATATTTATTCTTGGCTAAATTATTGATTTTACATGGTGTTCATTCGAATGATTGATTTTTGACTAAAATAAGTTACAAAATCATCATTATTAATTGAGCTCTTTCATGGTGATAGGAACACGCTCAATACACTCCCAAGTTTAGTAGCACTACGCACAATAATTTAGTGCCATCTAAGTTCGGACTAATTTTCTTGTCTCCCTAGGCTAGGCCCACGGACATATCTGGACATGGAACCAATTCATGGAGAACTTTTTGGAGATATACTACCCTACAAGTGTCTGAAATCTGAAGGAAGCTAAGTTTATAACATTGATCAAAATGGATGAAATTCAATTAATACAGCAAAAAAAGGGTAAGACGAAGAGAGGCGTTGTAACGCCTCGAATTTTATAGCTAGCCGTTAAGTTGAAATTTGGAACTTAGTTGCACAACTTAAAATTGTAGGGACTCATTTGGTTGTTGCCCAATTGTTTGAAAACTTAAGTGCAATTAATCATACTATGATTCCTTTTGTGGGGTCCAGTTAAGTGACTAATTTGACAACCAATTTCCTTGAAGTTCAAGTGTAGAAAATAGAAAGTTATCGGTTGATAAGAGGGCAAAATAGCATGATTTTCTTCTCTTATCTGCTGTATTTATGTTATTATTTGACGCCTAAATGCACTAAGTACTCTTATATTTTCATTTAGATTGCAAATGGATGCAAACGGTGGAAATTTGAGGAAGTAAGTGAAAAATGACCAAAGTGAAAGAAAAGGAAAGTTCATGGACTAAATTGAAAATATCCAAAAGTTGCTTCTGACCACAAGATGATACCTTGAAGATTGATAGCAGACAATTGGATATAATTGGAACTAAAAAAGGAATAGAATATGATCAAAATATTATCAAAATCAATTTTCAATTCGTACAAGATATATTTCAGATTTTTAGCAGAAGATTAAGACCCATTTTTGGCTTAGTAAACATCCGAATTGGAAGAAATCTATTCTATCAAAGTTGTAGCCCTTTGATATAACTTCTCAACTCATCTTGAATCAAATAAAGGGAGAGAAAGTTATAATCAAAATACTAACTACTGTGCAAAGACAAAAAAGTCTACGTGCGAAGACAACTTTCCTTATTCGATTAGAACTCACGTGATTTTCATCCAATTTTCGANATCGAATGCCTTAATACACAACTTTTCTCTCCTTGGTGCTCAAGAAACTCCATGAAGAACTAAAACCCTTGGTGAAGTTAGGGAGGAACTTATTGAATTCAGTGATTTTACATCCTTTATTCATGTAATCTGGTCTTTATTTATTGAATGTTTTTAGAATTTAGACTTTGTTCTCATAAATTTATCGTGCAATCGGTTTAACTCTTATTTGATTTTTCATGAATCCAGTCATACTTTTTCCATTGTTTAATAGAAATATTCGTTGAGTTTCAATTTTTTGAACCTATGTTGAGATTGATTTAACTTTTACTAAATTCTTCATATATTTAGTCACACTCTTTCTATTGAATGATTGAACTAATTGTTGAATTTTAATCTCAATTTTATTGGTGTGATTCAATTACTGTTTTATGCTTGAAATATATGATCTTTGAATTTGATATCAATAAAATTGTGCGAATGCGCTATAGAAGTCTAGATTTTAGAACTACTATTAAATTAAATTGATTTCCAACGTCATATCTTTCGATTAGGGTGTTGGGATAAAAATAAATAATTGATGTGAATGATTCGATCCAAATGAGAGAATTCCGATGCTTCACTGTCTAAATTCATTTATTTTAATTTTACAATCTCAAGACATTGATGTTAATTTCATTCAAATACCAAATTCGACTACACATTTGAGAGAACTGTTCATTCTTTTTGATCATTTGAGTAATTTTCCATCTCCATGTGAAATCGACATACCAAAGTTGTGCTACAACTCCCGCTTTATTCTTTGGGCGTAATGATCAGTATAACTTAACAATACATCGTAACTTGTATTGGAAAGTGGAATGAAAAAGGACACCATCAATAATTCACTCACATTATTAAATCATATTAGGAGACAAACACCTCATTTTCACATACAAGGCAAGATGATGTATATGGCTACCTTAATTGTAGAGATTGCCATCCACTAGTCAACTATATTCATTCTTGGCTAAATTATTGATTTTACATGGTATTCCAATTATTGATTTTTGACTAAAAATAAGTTACAAAATCATCATTATAAATTGAGCCCTTTCATGGTGATAGGAACATGCTCAATACACTCCCAAGTTTTGTAGCTCTATGCATGAGAATTTAGTGCCATCTAAGTTCAGACTAATTTTCATATCTCCCTATGCAAGTTATGAATTTTTCGTAGAAATACATATGTTAATTCTTTACCCACGAACACTTATTGAGATTTATTCTCGCCCCTTTTTTGTTATTTCATTTGTTTTAAATCATTTTAAGATATTTCTCATTTGAAGAAATTTATTAAACTCACTCCATCATTTGAATTATAATAAGTGCTTTAATAATTTACATAATGTTGTTCCTTAAGGTTATGGCACCCCAAGGCCGAAGAGCTAACAATGACACTGAACAACCCGAACAACCTCAATAGTCCGCACAATTGCAACCTAAAGGGGTTGACCCACAATTTGCTTAGCAATTCCTTACCACGATGCGCACCTTCGCCCAAGCAACAATGCCACAACAACCACCACGGCAACTGACACCACCACCGACAGCGACAGAAGACACAAGGAACACAATTGTTGTTGTGGTGGAACTATTCAGGAAATAACACCCCAACCTTTGAAGGTGGTTTAGATCCCTTGGAAGTAGACAAATGGTTGTCAGGGATTGAAAGGATCTTTGATCTCATTGACTACCTAGACTCCAAAAGTTACACGCTTGCCCTTATGCTGAAAAAGGACGCCATGCACTAGTAGGACTCAACATCAAGGTCAAGGGCCCACAGACATAGATTGGACATGGAACCAATTCATTGAGAACTTTCTGAAGAAATACTACCCTACAAGTGTTCAAAATCTGAAGGAAGCAAAGTTTATTACATTGACTCAGGGCTCAATGTCTCTAATTGAATACAAGGGAAAAGTTATGAAGAGTTATCCCATTATGCCCCTAGTTTTGTGGATATGGAGGAGATAAAGGTGAGCCATTTTGAACAGGGTTTAAGGGATGATCTAAGGTAGGCAGTGGTAGTGCTTGAACTGGGAACCCACCATAAAGTGTTAACAAAGGTATAACTAGAAGATTTCAAAGGCCATTCTAGTGGGGAGAACAAGCAACGGTATGGGCATGTAAAAAAGAGCAAGCGAGAAGATAATATGAGCAAAGGACAATAGAACTATGCTAAGAAAGGCAAAGGAGACCCGATTCTTTGCAACAAATGTAAGAAACACCATCTAGGACCTTGTCTCCAAAGGACGAACACATGTTTCTAGTGTGGAGAACAAGGGAACATGGCTAGGTTTTGTTGTAAGATCTAGTTGAAATAGGGAAGTACACAACAGAGGAAAGAATATGTACCAAAGGATAGGCAAGAATCATTTCATTGATTGAAAGGGAAGACTAAAGAGGATTATGATTGTAATATATTTTGGCAGGTAACGTTTTAATATCCAACTTACATGCCTATGCATTATTCAATTCGGGTGTTACTTACTATTCATATGTTTCCCTCAAGATGAAGATGATCAGTAAACTTGTTGAACCCCGAATTTTTTTAGTCGTTTTGCCTATATAATTTATTTGCCAATCGATAGAAATGACATGTCTAGTCAAGTCAATGATATGCAAGTCAACTTTATTATGCTTAATAGTTAATTTTGGATCTATATGGATATATCCTTACAGTTGAGGTACCAAAGTGGAAATAAGATCATGTTTGGTGTAGATTGTTTTAAAATTCTTTTTACTATAGAATCATTTTCAATCACATTCATACAATAAAATATTCCGTACATAAATTCAAAAAATTTCCCTACTTTTTACCTCACATTTTTCTAAAAATATAATGGGCACCAAACATGGGCTAACTATTAAATTTTAAACTTTTATTGGGCCGAATAGTTAACTATTGAAGGAATTAAAATTACCCTATCAATATCATGGACGGATAAGCTAAACTTGAGTAAGAGCCAATAAGAAAAATACTTAGTTTATAATATTAATTTTTTATTTAGACTAAATTATTATAGCAACAATATTGGACTATTTTGATAGATGGTAATTAATTATGTATATTAGGATTGAGAAGAATTTAATTTGGATAAGATCGAATCGAGTTAGGGCGGTTAAAGAATATTGCTGTCAAATGAAATTTTAGGGATTAATTATTATTTTTTATTTACACGCCACTTCATTGTTTTTATTTCCTCCCGTTAATTTAGTTGAAGTAAGATTTTAACTCTTACCATAATTAAGCAAAATTTATATATTATAAATCATGAGTGTAAATCAAATTTAATTTAATGGAAACTATCCACCATCAGCTCTCATTTTTTGATAAAATCAAAGATAATAAAAGACTATTTTTGTAGAAATCAAATAAGATTTGATTATTTATTAATTAAAGTGCTTGTTTGCATTAAAATAAATGGTTGTGCTACATGTATATAATGATTTACGTATACATGATGTGATGAGATATGATTAAGTCAAACATTCAATCAAATAAAAAAAAAGTCTCAATTATCTTTTTGACACCGCATCTTTATGCTAACCATTATGTAACATTATTATAAAATAAAATATGCCATATATCTAATGCAATCAGGAGTCTGCATTATCTTATCTTATACTACATGTGCATGCATAGGAGAGTTTATGACATAATTTCCTATTTGATTTGAAAGTGGAGTAGCAAGAATCTCATTGCGTTTAATTCGTTATGCTCATCTCTTTTATGTACAAATTTCAGGTGAAAATTAACATGCTGGATGACAGTGGATGGATGGATGTGCCATTAGACCAACTGATTATTGTCCTGAAGTACTTAAATTTTAGGAACAATAGAATTTTTAAGAGTATTTGATTATTATTTTTATTTAGATTCAATTGTTAGTAACATTATGATTTCAACTAGTCTAATTTCAATCGCATGTCAAAACTAGTTTTTATCAATATTTGGATACATGATATGATCCCAAAATGTTCCGCATATTTTAATAAATTAAATATATATTTTATTAAAGGTTATCAAATTTTACTGAATGTCGTTATATTGAAATTGTTTTCTTAGCATGTTAAAAAATTCATCTTTGGTAACGCATCATATTGCTAGAATTTAGGGCATTTCAGTTTGGTATTAGAGCAATGGTCTACTTGCCTGTGGTCTTTGTAATTTTGATTTAAATAAAAATTTATATTAATAATCCTTTACTTGAAATTCATTTTTTGAGTTTTATTGATTTTGTATTCGCAAGATCAAAAGGTTTTGTCAAAAAGATCTAAATAGTTTAAGAAGAGCTTGAAATTTAAATGGTCCATTTGAGACCCCCTTCCTCACCTGGAAGGCTTTTTAGTTGCGCGGTATTCAAATCAAGAAGACAAAAAGCAAAACTTTTAATTTTATGTAAACACTTATATGTATTTCACAAAAAAATAATGTTACAAGAATTGTGACACCCAGAGCTCATCAATTATCACTGTCCAGTATTTTTAAGGTATGATAATGGAGATTGAGGCCATCGAGGGGCTGACCAAGTTGATGTTCCCAAATATTCTCAAGATCCTTTGCAAGGAATTGGTGGCCCAATGACTAGGGCAAAGGCAAAGAGAATGAAAGAGGTTGTGCAAGGCTTGATCACGGAAGTTCAATACAAAGAGGATGTGCTAGAGGATTCTAAAATTAAATTCGAAGGCTCCAAAGCTTTACCATGGATGGTCACCTATCTTTTTGTGCAAGAGATAAATCTGGAAGGACAAGAAGAGTGCAAGGATTAATTAGGAATTTTTAATTGTAATCTTTAATTAATTTTAGGCTTTTTATATTTTGATCCATTAGGCCCAATCCCCGTATATTTGGGCGTATTTTAGGCCCATTTCGTTTTTTTTTTCTTTCTTCTTTTAAGCTAGGGCTTTTACTGTAAAAAGGGGCAGCCATGATTTTTGGAAAGAACGATTTGGATGGAGTAAACTAGAGAAAAGCTTTTGCTTTGCCTTCTTGTGTTCTTAATGGAATGCTAGAATTTTGACTCATCAAAGGATTGATGAATCTTTGTGGTGTCTCAAGATTGGGGTTTTGAGGACTTAGTTTTCTTATGGTTCTAATCTGATAAGCTTCTTCACGTTCATAGCAAGAATTGATTTTGTTCCATTTCCATTGAATTCATGGGTTACAAAAGGAGGTCTACGTCATTTGGTATCAGAGTGTTTCTTTTGGGTTTCTGGAAATAGGTTATTTATTTCCATCCCTTTGTTGCGTTCTTGCTAAAAAAAAACACGTGGCAGATTTTTTTAGTTCTCTAAGTTTCCCATTCTTGTTCTTTGTTCAAGTTTCATATTCCTTGTTGAATTAAGCTCAGATTAGTGTTTATCTTTTGCTAATATTTCTTGTCATTGTTGAGTCAGTTTCCTTCTATTTTGTTCTAGCTTTGCTATGTTTATGACAAAGATATTCTGATTATTGTTGAGATGGTCACCATGTAAATTGGTCGTTAGTATAAGGATGACAATTCCGACTTTTCAAGGAAAGAATGATCCGGAGCTACACTTGGAGTGGTAAAGGAAAGTTGAGCACGTATTTGATTGTCATAATTACTCAGAGGAGAAGAAAGTAAAGCTAGCAACCGTGGAGTTTTCAAATTATGCAAGTATATGGTAGGATCAATTGGTGATCAATAGGCGCATGAATGGGAAGAGGCATATTCGGTCATGGGAAGACATGAAGTTGTGATGCGCAAGAGATTTATACCTAGCCATTACTATAGAGATTTGTATAGAAATTTGCAAGGGCTGGTTTAGGGTTCCATGAGTGTAGAGGATATAATAAGGAGATGGAAATCGCCATGATTAGAACAAACATAGAGGAAGATAGAGAAGCAACAATGGCTAGATTTATTGCCAGATTAAACAAGGAGATTGCTGATGTGGTTGACTTGCAACATTACGTGGAGATGGAGAAGCTACTACACAAAGCTGTTAAAGTGGAGGAGCAAATCAAGTCCAAGTGGTTCAAATCTGGTTCAACTTCTTGCTCTCCATAGAGATCAAATTGGAAAAATAACAAGGCTGGCCTCAGAACAAAAGAAGAATCAAAGTCAAAGAGTTCGGTTGTTGTTCCTAAAGGAAAACTAGAAACTAAAACTCTTAGTAAGTCATGTGATATTAAGTGTTTCAGGTGCCAAGGATTCGAACATATTGCTTCTGATTGCCCAAATAAAAAGGTTATGGTTGTACGGGCAAATGGAGAAGTTGAAAGTACTAGCTCGAGTGACAATGAGATGCCACCATTGGAGGATTTTTCTAATGTTGAAGTGGAAGGACATGAGAGCTTTGAGTATACAGCCTAAGGATGAAGGAGATGAGGAGCAATGTGAGCATATTTTTTACACAAGGTGCCACGTGAAGGATAAGGTATGTACGTTGATAATTAATAGTCGGAGTTGTACTAATGTTGCTAGTACTTTGCTTGTTGAAAAGTTGAATTTGAAGTGGCAGAAGCATCCTAAACCGTACAAGCTACAATAGCTGAATGACTGTGGAGTACACAAGCAAGTTCGAGTACCTTTTTCAATTGGCAAGTATGAGGATGAGGTTCTTTGTGATGTGGCGCCGATGTATGCTGGACATATTTTGCTTGGCCGACCGTGGCAATTTGATAGGAGGGTTTCGCATGATGGGTACAAAAATCAATATTCTTTTGTAATGAACAATCAAAAGGTTGTATTAGCCCGTCTTAAACCTTTGCAAGCTTGTGAGGATCAGATTAGGATAACAAAAGAGTGCAAAATGAGAGAGAAACAAAAAAGTAAGCATGAGGAAAATAAAAAGAGAGCAAGTGAGGTTGAGAGAAAAAAGGAGATAAAAGTGAGCAACATGGAGAGAAAAATAAAAGAATGAGTGGACTTACTGAAAAACATAAGATTAAGAGTGTGATGATGGCAAGGCAACGAGTACTTGTAGTCATGTACAAGGATATTTATTTTGCTACTAATGACCTTAGAGGTATCCTCTAAAAGGAATTGAACATCAAATAGACTTCATACCTGGTTCAACCATACCAAATCGACCTGCTTATAGAGCTAATTCTGAGAAAATGAAGGAGATGCAAAGGCAAGTGGATGAGCTGTTGCAAAAGGGATTTGTAAGGGAGAGTCTCAGCCAATGTTCGGTTCCTGTCCTATAAGTTCCAAAGAAAGATGGGACATGGTGCATGTGTGTGGATTGCCGAGCTTTTAATAAGATAACAGTAAAGTATAGACTTCGTATCCCCAGATTAGATGATATGCTTGATGAATTGCATGGCTCTCAACTGTTTTCTAAAATTGATTTAAAGAATGGCTATTATCAGATTCGCATGAAAGAGGGAGATGAATGGAAAACTGCATTTAAGACTAAATATGGATTGTATGAGTGGTTAGTAATGCCTTTTGGTTTATCTAATGCACCTAGTACATTTGAGGTTAATGAACCATGTCTTGCGTGCTTTCATGGGGAAATTTGTGGTAGTTTACTTTGATGATATTTTAGTTTATAGCAAGAATTTGGATGAACATGTGGGACACTTGCATGCTATGTTTAGTGTGTTGAGAGAGCACCAATTGTATGCTAATATTAAGAAGTGGACATTTTGCATAGAATCTGTTATGTTTTTTGGATTTGTTGTTAGTTCGTAGGGTATTAGTGTCGATGAAGAGAAGGTAAGAGTGCACCTAAGAATGCAAACGAGGTGAGAAGTTTTCATAGTAGTTTTTATAGAAGTTTTGTTAAAAAGTTCAGTTGCTGCACCTCTGAATGAACTTGTTAAAAAGAATGTTATTTTTAAGTGGGATGATGTGCATGACCGGGCTTT
>CAIGRB010153232.1:57189-82019 GCA_903798255.1 Fraxinus quadrangulata | reverse complement strand
ATTTACATCACATTTTAATTACAAGGAGGTCCCCAATTCTTTTAAATTTTTTTTCACTTATATCTCTAACTTTTTTCGCCACATTCTTGTCATTGACCTTCAATTAATTAGCATATCTTCTCTTTGATGGCAAATACTAGATATTCTGTTAACATGCATTAAATGAGTGAAATATCTTGTCAAACTTTTCTTTTTTGTTCTTTATTTTATTTATTTAAAAATATAAAAGACAAATAAGTCTTTTTACTCCTTTTTAATAGGTTTTTTGGACGGGAAGGGGCATTAGAGACAAGATGTGCAAATTCATAAAAGTTAGTAGACACCAACATGATGGGAAAACATTGAGGATGTAAGTGTAAAAATGATAAAGATAATGGACATTCATTGCAAATAAAATGTGACTTGGTTAACAAAAATAAATTGTGACGTGAATATAATTGATCTTTTAAATATTTTTTTATATTCTCAAATGACTCTTAAGTACATAAATGATCAAATTTTTGGATTTATGTGTAAAATTATTTTTATGGAAGAATGAGTGGTTGAAAATGAATTTTGAAAAAAAAAAAATTGGGACTCAAACAAGGACAAAATGAAAGAAGCTACCTCATCATATTATAGTGATTTGATAATTCTTTCCAAAACAATTTAGTATTCAATGGACCATTGATGGATAAGTCCATCTTTGATAATCCACCATTAAAAGTTAAAAAATGAAGTAAGAATTAAATTTAAAGATGAAATTTGAGTACAAGTTCTTCATAAAAAAAATCATGTAAAGTCTTGATGATTTCTGATAGAAAATCATGTTAAGTCATTTGATGAATAAAGACTAGGAAGATCATTCTTCCTGTTTTAACTCTGTTCCTTTTCTGCTGGTTTTATTCTGTATCTGCTCTCAGTGTTTCATCTGTTGCTGCTGGGTTATTTTCTTGCTAGTTATCAATCTTGTTCTGCTGGTTTTTCCCAAATCTGTTTTCTTCTCCATGCCAACTCTGTTGGTGCATATTTGCCTCCACTAATTCTGCATTAACTTCAGGATATAAGGAAGTCATTACAGCCCCCAACAACATCAAATTTATCTAATACATTATTAAGATGACAAAACAATGAAATTTGCAATCTGAAAAAATAAAATAACAGTGAGATGACATTGTAAAGCGAATAAAGCGATTACAGCCAAGAGAGGGGGAAAGAGAGAAGAACAAGGTGGAAAAAAAAAAGTGAAATATGCGTTGTTGGACCCACCATGTGAGGGTGTGGACACCCTATATACCAATTTCTACTTAAATTGATTCTCTTACAAGAGTTAGTTTCATGTTTTTTCATTTACTAGTAATTTTTGTTTTTGCCAAGGTTGGTATTTGTTTTATGTTGTGACCATATTTTTTTCAGCTATACCTATAAAAGATAATTGAGATGATTTTGGGGATAATAAATTTTAATAAAAGTTGATAAAAATAAGTATTTGAAAAGTAGATAAAAAATTGTAATTCTCATGAAAAATGTGTTTAAAATTGATTCTCGAACTTTTTAAATATTCCTTACAAGCACTTATAAAGTTTCTTAAGAGCGAAGTGAACAAAAGCTAGCATTTAATATAGATATGTTTCTAATTTACTATTCTCGATTCACTTGGACTACTATAATATATTTGGATTCTAAATTAATATTTTAACACTTTGGCAATTCATAAGAATACATCGTCAGAATTTTCTACGAGGGAATGTGATTCAGATTCACCAACGTGTTTATTGAATATCGCGAAGGCTGCATTTCGGTGAAGAAAAATCTATAAAATCTAGAATTTGATGCCAAAGCAAGAGGAGGAGGAGGAGAGAAAATATTCAGAGTTGACTAATGACCCAAAAAGCAAACTAAACATAGACTGATTTTCTCACGTACAGGTGTGGAGGTTGCAAGGGAATTAATAGGATGATTTCTGCACTTGTTTGTAGTAGAGTATTTGTTGAGTATATTTTAAATTAAGAATTTAATGGAGTTTGGTAATTTATTTTCTTGTTATTTTGGTAGAAAATTGTTCAGGTACATGCGAACAGCTTTTAACCCATATGAATTGAGGATGATGTAAAGTAGCCCATGTTTGTCAATCATTATTCTAAAAAATTATTTGCTACAGTAAAAATTTTCACAACACATTTATCCAATAAAATATTCTACACACAAATCAATAAAGTTACTTTACTTTTCAACCACACATTCTCCAAAAAAATATTATTCATTACTCTATTTTTCTCTTAATAATGGGAGACAAACACACGTTTAGATTCCTCCAACGATTGATCGGAGAGTAGCAAGATATTTTATTGTATTAGTTAGTTAATTCTTTCAAACTCTTCAAAGTTTCATATCTCCTTCTCCGACTTTGTCTCATATGGGGAATGCATGGGATATTATGTTTTTCTTTATTTCTTCTCTTCGCTAGGGTTTCTTTAAAGAATTCAAAATTTCAACATTGTTCTCAACATTGTGACGTCTTAGTCTCTTTGAGATTTCGGGTACATCGCCATCGTGTGACATAGAAGTAAAGGTGGTACACGGACCGAGGGGCTCGTTGACTCGGCCGCTCAGCTCGAATCCGCACGAGCGGCTCGTAAATTGCTCGTGGCTCGCCAATTTGTATCAATGACCGAAACAACCACTGACAAAAATTCAGTGATTGTTTGGCAAACGTTCACTGAACTTAAATAGTGACCAAAACGGTCACTGACTTTTTTTTCCCTTATTTTTTTTCTATAAATACCCATCTCATTCTCTATTTTTTCCACACAACTTTCACTCTCCAATCTCTTCTACATTTTACATTATAAATTATAATTTTGATTTTACAATCTATCTTCTAGGCTACTACATAATCTACATTTATTTCTCAATTCTACTTCTACATTCAATTTCAATTATCACACTACAAATTTTCAATTACAATCTTACATGTCAACTTTCTTTCAATTCTTGATTTATTAGTTACTATACATTTTATATCAATTAACAATGGATTACGTTCAATAGTTGAAGGCTTGTTTGGTATCGAAAGCGAATCACCTACCACGTCGCAAAGTCGAATACATAATGAATTTGTCGGTCTAAACGAAGTTCCTATTCCCGAAAATATTCCAGATTTCGATGCCATAAAAATAGTAATCTAATTGATTTGGATGATATTGATATTTTCAAGACGAAACGGGAGAATGATCATGAATTAGATATTCCCGATGTAAGATGAAGGGAAAGGGAAAGGGAAAAAATAGGCAAAATGATTGGATCATTTTAAATTGATTCAAACAGGTCGCGTGGTCGATATAGTTGCAGAATCTAGAGTAGTATGTAAATACTCTTAACAACGATTGATATGGCAAAAAGGTATTGGAACCACACACCTCAACCGTCACTATAAAGCATGTGCGATCAAATACAGGCTTCTTCCTGTCGGTCATACGCAACTGCAATTTGGTAGTCCAGACACCGATTTTACTACTATGCCACTTTCTACGTAGATGTCTTTGGAGGAGAAAGCTCGAACGGGAATGGTGAAGTTCGTTGCTGCTGCTGATTTGCCTCTAGCAGTAGTGAACAACCAATATTTCCTCTCGTACGTGAAAGAATATTTCAACCGATGTACGTTGGGGTAAGTCGAAACACTCTTTATTCAAATACAATTGAATATTTTCTTCATACAAAAAAATTATTGATTACCGATTTAGAAAAATATGAGGGTATTATATCTTTAATTTCAGATATATGGGAATAGATTAATAAAAAAAAGTTCTATAATTGCAACTACACACTACATAGACTCACTTTGGTGTATGCATAAAAAAATTATTGTTTTTAAAATTATTGAATTCCCTCATAACGCTAACAACATATTTAACAATATTATGATCATTATTAGATAATATCGTTGCGAGAGTAAAATTCGTTCATTTACATTCGACAACGCTAGTGTTAATAATGTAGTTATCGATAAATTGTGCAGAGTACTGCAACCCGATTTCGGTGGTTATTTGTTTCATATTCGATTTATGTGCCATATTTTTAATTTAATAGTGTATGACAATTTGAAACATATTAAGAATGAAATTCAAAAAATTAGAAATACACTAGTGTATATCACAATTCCACCTAGTAGAAAATAAACATTTTAGGAATTTTGTGCCAACTTTGGTGATGAATACGAAAACATTTTTAATATGCTTGTTGTTATAAAATTCAGTTATTAAATGTTCAAAATATTCGCATGATTTTAACAATAAGTGGAATTTCATCTATGCCCTATTTATGGCACTTGAATGTCTTTATATAATTGTTAGGGCTTTTCATAAATATAAAAATGACCCAATTTTATTGTAATTATTTATTCCATGGAATTAAAGTTTAGAAAATATTGGGAAGATTTGCCTATACTATTTTCGTTAGCATGCTTCATGAACCCTCAATATAGTTTATCGGGTACTAAATTTGTAATTGATCAGATTTCAAGAGTTTTGACTTTTAATACACCTATCACTTAGAAAAATTTAGAACAAACTTTATGTGAAATGTATGAATTGTATGCAGAACGAATGTGTATATTTATTAATCGGGTACTCTCTACACATACTCCTCCCATTGATATACCAGAAGACGACGCTAAAGCATTAACTTTATTAAAAGTCATTAACTCATATAGATATGATTCAAATGCATGTGGTCCCTCTAATAATAGTTTGTCTACCGCATGTAATCAAACATCGGATGCAAGTCCAAATGCATTACCTACTGAATTAATTGAT
Organism: Fraxinus quadrangulata; assembly: GCA_903798255.1. NCBI lineage: Eukaryota > Viridiplantae > Streptophyta > Magnoliopsida > Lamiales > Oleaceae > Fraxinus > Fraxinus quadrangulata. The sequence goes on along the minus strand of CAIGRB010153232.1, from coordinate 77,226 downwards.
TACTTTAATCATAATATGTTTAATAACAAAACAATTAAGAAAAGTTCAGAAGAAGTAATTGAATTTTGGGGAAAGTATGAACGACGATGGCCAGTAATTTCTGCGATGACAAAAGATCTATTAACACTTCCGGTTAGCACTATAGTTTTGGAGTCTACTTTTTGTCCACGTAAAGGATTCTGTCCGAGGTCAGGAGTCAATTGAAAGAAGATATTTTGGAAGCATTAATGTGTGTGAAGGACTGACATAATGGTCATTTTCGACTGCAAGATAAATATGTCGAAATTACATGTCGTCAAGTAAATAATATTTAATTTAAAAATATTAATCAAAAAAATTTATTTTATAATACCTTTTTAATTTTTTTTAAAAATTGTACACATAACAAGTCGTTCGTGTACAATTTTTAACTCTGCCTACTCAAAATTGAAGTAGCTGGTCCCAAACTCAGATAAAGGATGAGAGTTTATCTTTTTTAAGGTTTATCTTAAAAAAATTTAAAGAAAATGTTTACCTTTAAAAAAAAAAAGAGCTCACGAGCCGAAGCTCGGCTCAGCCCACGAGCTCATTGGTCGAGCTGAGCTCGGCCTACTAGTAAAGAGCTGAGCAGAAGCTCGTGCTCGTGCGTCTACAGGCCGAGTCAGCTCGGCTTGGCCCATTACCACCACTATATGTGGCAACCATGTGGCCATTGCTTGGAGTGTCGCCGCCGGAAGACACATAATAGTTTATTATATTCCTAAATCTCAACTATTGAACTAGTCACTTCTTCATCTTTATCGTACGTCCAAAAACAACACCAAATTTTACAAGTGATTAGTTATTGGCTTTCTTTGATTAGCTTAGACATGTCAACTAGCCGAATCGAGCCGAGCCGAGCCAAAACTCGAAGCTCGGGCTCAGTTGAGCAAAAAAGTTTCGAGTTTTTTTGGCCCGAGCAAAGCAGAGCAAAAGTTCGGTCAAAAAATTGAGGCTCGATCTAAGCTTTCAGCTTGATTTTTTATTTTTTTTCTTGTGTCAAACTGCCTGCAATGTGGAGGTTGTTATTGCCTGCATGATGTATGCAGCTGCTATAGTGCATACACTTTCAGGCAGTTGTATGTTTTATTTTTTAAATTTTTTTTCTTTTCATTTTTTTTAACGGGCTCGGATCTTTGGGCTAAAAATGGCCAGTGACACTAGTGGCTCAGGTTCGACCCTTTGCCTAAGCTTAGTGGTCGTCCGAGTCGAGCCACGGGCGGCCCGAGATCGAGCCATTTTGCCATCCCTAGATTAGCTCAAACAATTAAGCAAACACAATATTTACAAAAGAAGGTATATAGCCTGCTGAAAAATTTGTTTGAAGTTAATATATTGATAATTGATTGATTGATAATTACTCTCGAGGCGATTTACCTATCTATAGGTATTGAAATTATAGCGAGATAGACCTCTGTGTTCTCCTTGACGAGTTGGGTGTTCCGGATGTTCCAATCAGTAAATGCTACCTAGAAAATGAGGTCGGTGCTTTCTCCCCCGTTGTACCTCCGACGTGAGAATCAGTAGTTGGTTTAGGAAAGTAGGAAGATAGTATAATTGGAATTCAAACAGGTCAGGTTTCAAGAGAGTCGTACCTTTCTCACCTTAGGGGTATTTATAAGCAGTTGATGCAACGCACTCGTTCAACAAGTAATGGTGTCACGTGTCACACGTAAATCTTCTCACTTCCCCCACGTTCTGCTGGGATGACCCATACTCCTCAAGCAGTTGGTTGTACCTACATTTGCCATTGAGCGGTTCCCGTCAAGCTCATTGCCATTTGTATGGTTAAGTGTAGCGTTGGCCTCATAGTGGTAGACGGCCTATGTAAACGTAGAGAGCCTCATAGGAGTCAACGATCTCATGGTGGTAGGCGATCTCATGGTGGTTAGAGGCCTTATAATGGTAGACGGTCTATGTGAATATAGAGGGCCTCATGGTGGTAAGCAGCCTCATGGGGGTCTACAGGCTATGGTGGTAGGTGGCCTCATGGTGGTCGACAGCTTCATAGTGGTAGACGGCTTACGTGAACGTTGAGAGCCTTATAGTGGTAGACATCATGTAGTGGTCACCTATCATGTGGTGCTTTACATAGAGTGCATATCAAGTAGTTCTCACCTCATTGACCATCGTAGATAATTATTAATGACATCCTGCATCACTAACCCCTCTATCCTTTGTTGATGTTTATCGACAAAGGATAGCCTCTTCACTTCTTCCGTGTTGGTTAAAGTTTTTTTTTTCATTTATTATGTATAAAAACCATCATTACCTCTTCATCCGGCGAAAGCGCGAATGGGGGGCAATTCAATCATCCCAACCGACCAACAAGATTGGTCGACTGTCGACCATGGATGCTGGTTGTTCGTTGACTAGCGTTGCAGTCGATCTTCGACAACCAAAGGACTAGTCGACGATCGACCAGTCGTGAGGATGGTCGGCGGTCAACCAGCTTCAAGGCTGGTCGCGGGGCGGCGGTCAAAGGACGGCCAGCCCCGTTGAATCTTCTCTTCGCGTCGGTGGACTCCTCCATAAGCCAGATACTTCGACACATTCGGCCGAACCTCACACTTTTCAACCGAGTCTCCCAAAAAAAAAAATATTAGCTCAACCAAATCTTTGAACCAAAATCTTGAAATCGAACGGGATCCGACCGGTAAGTTAATAGTTTTTAAGATTCCAAAGTCCTATAGTCTTTATAATTGCCAATCTAAATTGGAAAAGTTACTTAGAAAATATGAGCGTGTGGACCACTATTTTATAGAGCCCCTAGGCCCAAAGATTCATTTTTCCTTTATATCTATCTTGTAGTATTGGTGTCGTTTGTTGATGTGTGAGAGTTTATTTGCCCATCTTTACATGACTCTTCCTATTTGATCGTAATAGCTAGCAGTCATGACAGCCAGTGGGTGGGCTCCTGGTTACATAGGCGTAAGTCGAATGCCATGCAGTTGACCCACGTGCGTTGGCACCAAGCCCGGACATAATTTTACTTTAATCCTTATATGGATCGATCAAGCTTCCATACCTTGTAAGCATATTTGGATTCAAAACATTCGAGTTATGTCATATACACTTCATCTCACAAGTTTCTCGTTAAGGAAAGTAGTTTTGACATTCATTTGCCATAACTCATAGCCATGGTATGCCGTTATTACAAGCAAAATTCGAGTTGACTTTAGCATGACTACAGGGGAAATTGTTTCATCAAAGTCAACTCTTTGTTTTTGTTTACAACTTTTTGCTACTAGCCTTGCTTTGTTTATATGGATGTTCCAGATATGTGACATTTTCTTGTAAACACATTTACAACTTATGAGTTTTATCCCATCATTCTAGTCTATCAAGATCTAAATCTTGTTTTCATACATTGACTTCATTTCGAATTCCATGGCCTCCTCAATCTTTTTGAGTCAACACTTGACTTTACTTCTACATAATTAGTAAGTTCATCATCCTCAATTTGTAATGCATGATTAATAATCATGGATTCGTACATTCTAGGAGGTCGAATGATCCTACGAGATTTACATGGAGCGATGTGTCCTTAGGAGTCACTACTTCCTGATCAAGAGTTTGTCCCTCAACTAGTGTGGGAATAGGCTATATGTGTGGATTATTGAATTCTTTCAAGATATATTCTGCTCCCACAGTTCTGTTCTATAATAAATATTTCTTTAAAAATATGACATATCTTGAGATAAACACTTTCTTCTCAATGGGATTATAAAATTGATATCCAATTGTCTATTTTGGATGTTTCGAAACATGTGTTTATCGAATTTAGCTTGAGCTTATCCGATTCAATGTGTTTCACATAAGCGTCACAACCCCAAACTTTAATATGAGACAAGTTGGGCTTTCTGCCTTTCCATAACTCGTATGAAATCTGTCAACCGATTTAGATGGAACGCAATTTAATGTGTAGCATGTGGCAATTATTGCATGACCCCACAACAATTTTAGGAGGCTTGCATGGTTCATTATTAATCGCACTATATCTAATAGTGTGCAATTCCTTCTTTTAGATACATCGTTATGTTACGACGTATGTGGCAGAGTCCATTGCAAGAGAATTACATTCTCTTTTAAATAATAAAAAATTCTCATTTCAGATATTCTCTACCCCGATCAGATCTTAATGTAAGAATGCCTTTGCCTATTTGTTTCTCTACTTCTCGCTTGAATTCCATGAACTTTTCAAGTACTTCATGCTTGAACTTCATTAAGTATACATAACCATATCTAGAATAGTCATTAGTAAATGTGATGAAGTAAGAGAAACCTCATCGGATTAATTGACATTGGTCCACATACATCATTAAGTATTAAGCCTAGCAGTTGTGTAGCTCTTTCTACTTTTCCAAGTAAAAGGGGGTGTGGTCATCTTACCTAACGGGTGGGATTCCCATTTGTCAAATGATTCAAAATCAATTGACCCCAAATATTTATTTCTATGTAATTTAGAAATGCGTTTGATATGAACACAGTTAGCAATAGTAGCTCTGAAACCCACAAAAGATTGAATCACAACCCATGAAAGCTAAAATCCTGATTGAATAACAAAAGATTGAATCACAACCCATGACCTAATAATAATCAAGGAACCAAATTTATGGAAGAACTTAACCCCTTAATTACAAAAACTATGAATCTTGCTATGAATTTGTTGAACGCCACAAAAATGAAATCTTTGATAAGTTCGAAATCAAGTTCAATAAAGAACAATAAGAAAGCAAATCTCGCTTTATTAATTTTCTCAATAATGTGTTATTTTTACAATGAAAAAATAAATCATATTTATAGAGAACCCTAAAAACCTAATTAAAATTGAATTATATAAATAAAAAAAAAGATATCAAAAAGAGACCATAAAAAGATTTCTACCAAAAATAGAGTTCTAGGAAAAATCTGAAAAAAAAAAATGTTACAAAAATGAACTATGCTACTGCATAGTTATAACTCCTGAGACATCATAGAACAACCAAAATTCCACTTCTTTGTTTCGAGAACCATGCCTGTTATAGCATCTTGTTTTTTTTTTTTTATTCCAATGCATCCAACTTGTTTCCGCCTTCATGCCCAACAAGAAACTTGGTGTTTGGCTTGTTAACTTCAAACTCTTTGTCTTCGTAGCTTGAACAAGTAAATACATGGCTTCATTGATCCTATTTGCTCACGATCTCATCATTGGTTCCTTTTCAAGTTGAGCGGGATCTTTGTAAGTTTGTTGCCCTCCATGGATCCTATCATAAAATATGTTTTGAAAATGAACTAGATATAACTCCCGCGACAACATAGAACAACCAAAATTCTACTTCTTTGTTTTACGAATAGTACATGCTTATACGACGAGCTTCCAATTTTGTTTTCTTTATTCCGGTGAAAAATCATTGTGTTACCATTATACCCTCATGTTGCTTTTGTAACTCCAGTGATATAGCTACAAGCATCACACATGTCACAATACTACCGTCATCACTTTGTTAATTATACTAGTCATTTCTTCCTTAGTTGAGTCATCAACAATGTCTCTAGAAAGGACTAATCAGGGATATAACCAATTTTCTCATATTTGAGAACAATTCTCATATTTCGGTGCTAATCTAGAAAATTTAGCCTGGTTGTTGGTATCCAGTATGCCTCTCAAATTCATATGGTTGCTCATAATTCAATAAAACGTAAATGACGAAATTTAAAAAAATAATATATAAAAATGCATCAATTAATTTAACACGGTCTTTTATTAAATTAATTACGCTCCCACTATTTAATTCAAATTTATGAACCTATGATAGAATTCATGAAGGGCAACAAGCTTACAAAGATCCGGCTCAACTTGAAGAGGAACCAATGATGAGATCGCAAGCAAATAGGAATCTAGAGTTCGATACAAGAGTTTGAAGTTTACAAGTCAAACACCAAGTTCGATGCATTGGAATCAAGAAAACAAAATTGGAAGCCAGTCGGATAACTATGTTGTTGCAAAGTATAAAACGGGATGCAGCATGTACTATTCCCAAAACAAAGAAGTAAAATTTTGGTTGTCTATACAATCACGAGAGTTATAACTTTGCGGTCACATAATTCATTTTCTGGACGAGTTTTTTTCAATTTTTCTCTTAGAAGTCTATTTTTGGTAAAACTCTTGTTATGGTATCTTTTTTATATCTTTTTTATATAATTCCAATTTAATTAGGTTTTTATGGGTTCCTTATATATATGACTCATTATTTTCATTGTAAACACATTATTATTGATATTTATTGCAAAGTGAGGTTGCTTTCTCTTTTTCTTCATTAAATTAAATGTCGAACTTATCAAAGATTAATTCTTTGTGGCATTCAACAAATTCATAGTAAGGCTCATAGTTTTTGTAATTAAAGGTTCAAGTTCTTCCATAACTTTGGTTCCTTGATTTAGTCGTGTCAAGGAAATTCTTAGGGTTCATGGTAAATCAACAAAGCATTGAAGTAAACCCAGACAAAATCCAAATCATTATTGAAATGTGATCTCCAAAAAAAACCTAATGAGGTACAAAGTATAACATGAAGGGTCGCAGTTTAAAGCAAATATGTTTCACAAGCTACAAATAAATGCTCACCGCTCTTCTAAACATTAAGAGGAAGGAGATTTGAATGGTCTGAAAAATGCGTACAAGCCTTGAAGGAACATTTAGGAAAAGCTCCGATGCTAGCCAAGCCGGTAAATGGAGAAAAAAATGTTCTTGGCGGTTTCTAAAATAGCAGTAAGTTCCATCTTAGTCAGATAGGAAGGGCAGTAACAATTGCCATTATATTATGTGAGTAAAGTAAGAACAAAGTGCTAAAACTAGATATCTTGGGAAAAGTTTGCCATAGCCCTAGTAGTAGCGTCACAAAAGTTACGCCCTATTTCTAAAGTGTTGAGGTATTGACCAGTTTTCCATTTAAGCAAGTATTACAAAAACCTAATGCATCATGAAGATTGATGAAATATACAGTAAAATTAGGATAATTAGAAATAAGTTGTCAAGGTCGATACGCGATCAAAGCTCAAGCATTGGCAAATTTCGTTGCCGAAATATTGACGTCCACATTCCTAAAATCGAGTTGGAATAGGAAACCTAGAAACTGTTGTGGATGGATCTTCTGGAGAAAATAGTGTCGGAGCAGGAAAGATTTTGACAAGCCTAGAAAGGCATACGTTGAATTTCGCATTAAGGTTCATATTTAAGGCAACAAATATTGCAGCTAAATATGAAATCTTACTAGTTGGTTTGCAATTGGCAAAAGAAATGCATGCCCAAAAGATAGAAATAAAAAATGATTCACAATTAGAGTAAATCAAGTCAATAGAAGGCTCGCTGCTAAAGAGAAAATGATGGCCGCATATTTGAGTGAAGTCATGAACTTGTCATAACATTTCAATAAATTTGAGCTCTCCTAAATCCCCAAAGAAGAATGTTAAAAGCCGGTTGCTTATCATTTATCTTTACGAGCATCACTGTTACATCATAGGAATGGTAATGAGATAACATTCTCCATGATGATTCAAGTAAGTTTTTATAAATAGACTGTTCTTTTGAACCTAGATTTTGACACCTTCGGTCAACTAAACTAAGTTTTCATTGTATTAAGTTATTCGTTCAAGTGTTTACCTTCCTATGACTTTTCAACTACTCCCTCCATCCTATTTATATATGCTTGTTTTATTTTCCACACGAATTAAGAAATCTTATTTAATGTTATTGGAAAAGCAATTTTGGCCAAAAACTTTCTTAATTTACCCTAATTTAATTATCAATAACTAGTAGTAAATTATTATTGGAAGTAGTAAATAAATAAGGGTATATCAATAAACAAACAAAACAAAATATTCTTAATAAAGAAACAAGACTATATAATTAGGATGAGAAAATAAGGAAACGAGTCTATATAAATGTGACGGAGGGAGTAACTCTTTTTTTAACCCTTTGGTTAGTGGATCCTCAAAATTATATTTTAACCTCACATAGTCAACAGAGATAACTCCAACTAAGAGTAGTTATCTTATGGTATTATGTTCTATGATGTATATGCTAGACTTATCCTTATACATGTTATTTTGTGCTATTCCAATCGCAAATTGACTATCATAATGTATGCAAGTTTCTGGAAGAAGCTTTGACCATCTTGGAATATCGTTTGAGAAGTTGTGTAGCCACTAAACCTCTTCACCACGTTTCTCTGGAGATATAAACTCAGATTACATGGTATATCTGGCTATAACTATTTATTTAGAGGAATTCCATGATATAGTTACACCTCCCAGTGTGAAAATAAATCCATTAGTAGATTTTGAATCTTTTATATCAAATATGTAGTTAGCATACTACATCTTTCAATGACTGTAGTATATCTGGTATAATGCATTCCGTAGCTATGAGTATATCTTAAGTACCCCAGTACTCTTACTATTCGTTTTCAATTGTTAGCTCCTGGATTTTTTGCATATATACTTAGTTTACTGATTATGAAAGCTATGTCTGATCTTGTACAAATCATCAAGTACATCAAACTTCCAATATTTGTAGAGTATTCTACTTGAGACATTCCCACCTTTATTTTTAGATGGATAATTACTTGTATCTATTGATATTCCAGTCATACCAGAATCATTATTGTTAAAAATTTCAAGAATTTTGTCTACATGACTAGATTAGAACAAGTCCATCCGATATCTTGAAATTTTAACTACAAGTATCATATCAACTAAACGCATATATTTCATGTCAAATCTTAAATTCAAAATATTTTTAGTAGATTTAATTATCTTATCGTTGCTACCAACAACACACTTGTCATTAACATAAAGACACAACTATTTTTTATATATTTGACGTAAACGCATTTGTCATACTCATTGGTTTTAAATCTACAATCCATATGACATTATCAAACTTTTTTTTGCGCTAGTGATGAAAAATCCTCAAGTTGTTCCATATAGATTTTTTTTTCTAAATCTCCATCAATTACATCCATTTGATGTATTTCAAGATTTTTTAATGCTGCAATTGTAATTATCATCCAATTAAATGTTATTCCTATTATTAGAGAATGTGTATCAAAATAGTCATGGTCTTTTTGTTGTATGTAATCTATCACCGGTTTAGCCTTATTCTTCTCGATTGTGTGCATTCTTTTTCCTATTGAAAAATCATTTGTAGCCTAGGGTTTGCTTCGCAGATGAAGTTTTACTAGCTTCCATGTATAATTTTGTAAAATGGAATCTATTTCACTTTTAATAGCTTCTTTCCACTGAGGTCCTTCTGAAGATTTCACAGCTTCTTTTGCTACATTATGGTCCAACCTTGACTTCCTTGTCTAGTCCTTAGTCCCGATTAATTTTAACCATAGTCTTATTGTCCGTTTAGAGGAGCATACTTCATTTTTGGATCCATACTGAAATAATGTTCAAAGAATGAGCATTTCTCGATTTTATTATTGTGTTTTTGTATATGTTTGTGATTTTAGACTCATATACAAGAAATTGATAAGTACTATTATTATTTATATAACCAATGAAAATGCAATCTACAATTTTAGAGCATATCTTCACCTTCTTTAGTGTTTGTACAGTTACTTTATCAAGACAACCCGACACTCGTAAGTATTTGTTCGAAGATTTCCTTCATTTTCATAATTCATAAATGTTCTTTTCTTTTTCCTTTCGAGGTACCATATTTAAAAAGTAATTTGTTGACAACATAGCTTCTCCCTACATATTCTGAGATAACACATAACTTATTAACATTGCATTCATCATTAATTACAAATTTTCCATTCAACAACGCTATTTTGTTGGGGTGAATAAGGTGTTGTGGTTTCGTGTAAGATTTCGTATTGTGCATAGAATTTAGCAAATGACACTTTATACTCACCACCTTGGTCAGTTCTCAATGCTTTCATTTTCTTATTTAGTTGATTTTTAACTTCATACATATAAGGAACGAATTTCTGTATAGCTTAATCCTTACTTTTAAGCAAATACACATAATAATATTTTGTGCTATCATCAATAAAAGTAATGAAGTACTTGTTGTCACCTTTTGTTTGTACAAAATTTAAATCGCACACGTCACTATGAATTAAATCAAGTGGTTCCATATTTATTTCAATTGATTGAAATGATGACTCTGTCAATTTTGTCTCAACAAAAGTGTTATACTTATGTTTAGAATCAATATGGTACATGAGTATACAATTCAAGTTAATTAATCTACGTAAAATATCATAATTAACACGTCCTATTTCACCATGCCACAAATTGAAAGACTCAAACAAGTAAGTAGAAGAGTTAGTTTTATTCATTTTTAGTTTAACAATTATTGCATTGAGCTTAAACAACCCATCAGACACAAATTTGCCGTTTCTGAAAAATATTCCATTCTTAGACAAAATAACTTTGTCTAATTCAAACACTATATGAAAACCATGTATATTTAGAAGCGATCAACACATTAGGGGCCTGTTTGATACAAATTAAAATAAGATTTTAATTTAAGTCAAAGTCAAACAATCAATATTAATCACATTTTTCATAAGTCCCACAACTTTTCAACCGCACATTTCAAAAACTTCTGTCATAATCTACTAAAAATCTAATTTTAATCAACATCAAACACCCTCTATATTTTTATGAATTTTCGACATATACATCACATTGTTTAAAGTTTGCTCTATCCCATGAGTTATCATCATAAACACCTTATCTCGACCTTCGATTTCAGAAGTTGCTGAATTTCACATAAACAACTTTTCACCATTCTAAGTTGCTTCGTGGAAGTAAACAACTCTTTATCAAGCACTAATGACTTATAGCACCAATATCAATCTACCACTCTTTTGGGTGTACCTACCAAATTCACTTCAAAAATAACGACTAAGAGTCAACTATATTTACTTCTTTTTTAATTTTCTTCTTTGGCAATTTGTACTTTGAATATTTATAGCTTACATTGTTACAGTTGAAGTATTTTTCTTGAAACTTTTCTTAGAAATTCCACATTTTTTATCCCATCCTAACCCTTTTGTCATCAGATGGCCCAGACTTATTTTATAGGTCCTAGAAGTTTGACCATGCTTTATAACATTTACTTTAGCCTCAATGTGATTGAACCCCTTTTCTAAACTTTGTTGTCTTCTTCAATTCGGAAGCCAACAATTAGTTCTTTAATGTTCATTTCTTTTTACTCGTGCTTAAGATAATTCTTAAAATTTTTACACTCCAGATGTAGCTTCTCAATAAAAGCAACCATTTGGAAAGTTTAACTTAAAAATCATCCTCTTAGCATAAATCTCATGTGGAATCACTTGGAGTTCCAATACTTAATTGATCTCAGTTTTTGACTCCACCATCTTATAATCTAAGAATCGGCCAATTATATATTTGGTCTAAAGATTTCCACAATTTCTTAGCCGTTTTCATCCTATACATGTCGTATATTGAACAAGTGAAACTGTTCATGATATAATTATGACACAAGAAAATAGAATGTTTACAAACATCAAGTGTGCTTATAACTTGGATATCTGCTCAACCTCTTTGAGGTTTAAAGCATTTTCAGTCAAAAACCTCACGAGATACGATGTGGTCTAGAAAACAATATTTTCTATTGTTACCTTCTCAAATCATTGAATTTCTCCGATTTTTTCTTATAATTAATTGGAATAGTTACAATGTGGCCAATTGTTTGAGCTATTGTCTGGGTCATAGCATGATTTGGCAATTTAGCTACACGTTGGTGCACAATAGGACTTAGCACTTCAGTGACAATCAGGTTTCCGGTAGTCACATATATATTGGTTGATTCTGTTGTCATTTTTGAAAATATCAAATAAATGTTCATTTTGTAATGAAGAATAACATAATCACCTGTCAATTCTTTTCAAAATATGTTTAAAATTTGTTACAAAAAAATGAAAAATAATATATTTTATTAATTATAGGAAAAACATAATAAATAAAAAAATGAAATAATAATTGATATAAAGATAATATATTTGTAAATTGAAACCTGTGTATTACACAAAGTCCTTAAAATACATTTTCTTCTTAACCGAAAGTGTTTAAGGTTTCTTTTGAACATGTGTATCTCAAGATACAACAAATAAAATCGTAGAATTCGAGCACTTTTGCTTCTACTCCAGTGAACTGAATTTGTATTAGACAACACCATGAAGACTTCATATAGAATCTAAAAAAAAATTGCAGACAGATGACTAAAAATGTGTATGCAAAAGTAAAGATGATTTATATGTGGAACAAAGGAAAAAATGATCTATATAAAAGGCTCTAATGGTGATTTAACGGACTGGAAGTTACAAGTGTTGTTACAGTCTTTAACAACAAGAATTTCAGGAGATTTAGGTATTGGAAAGTCAATTGCAAGAAAAAACAAAGAAAAAAAAATAAAGGCAACACATGGACCTCTCTAATGGGCTAATTTCGATCAGCTCAGTTCGATATTCGTATATGTAAGTCACACTCGAATACACGTTCAAGGTTCGAAGTACTAATTTGATCGAAGTGTGGAGAAAGTCTCTATACTACACATGATTACACCATTAGAAAGTGTAGTCATACGTGTCTTTGCTTGTTATTTTTCCTATATTAAACATCCAACACATAATTATTTTTCAATCGATTCACTTTGAACTCTAATTTCTTATCCATCTGATTATCATATTTGACAAGTAAATATATGATTTCGATATTCTTTTGGAGAAGAACATGAATTAATTCTAATCTTCCAAATTGAATGAATGGTCCCACTCAAAATTATGCCAAATCTGCCCATAATAGTGACTAAACTGATATTATAACTACACATGAGTGATCAAAATGTTACAAAGCAAATTTTAGTGACTAAAAAGAAAATTTTTGCTAACTTCGGACAGGATGTTTGCCAATATTCCCAAATTTCCTTTCTAGGGCAAAATTCTTCCTGTGGGAATTCAACACTTGGGATTATCTTAACCATCAGATCGATGGTGGTTGTGTAAGAGAGGCGATACAGATACAGGTGGTTCTATTAATTTAAAATTGATTAATGATTGATTCCTTTGGTCCGCATGGAGCTACACATGAAGCTAGCTCAGGCAGTCCACGTTCTGAATCACGATACCCAATCGTGCAACCGCGTTGCTGCAAATCAATGGCTGGTTCAGTTCCAGCAAACCGATTCAGCTTGGGAAATTGCCACTTCTATCCTCTCCTTCGACCATCACCAGCCATTTGTTTTTGGTTACGAAGTTGAGTTTTTTGCTGCTCAGATTCTGAAGCGAAAGGTGAACAGTTTTTAATTTCGTTAACTTCCTAAAATTTTGGTTTTAGGGTTTTAGTTTTAATGACATGATTAATTTGTTTTTGGGTCGCAACAATATGAAAATTTTGTGCTGCAGCAGAGGTTTATGGCCGTGCTAGTGTCGGGAACATGAAGGTCATATACTTCACGAGTTAAGGGTTTGAAATACATCAGCTTCCATTTTTCTTGGGAAACATACTTTAGTCCTTTGAACTTTGAAGTACAAGAGTCAGTAAACAGGATTCACCAATGTTCTTCATTTCAAAATCCCAGCTCTCGAGATGCATTGATAAAACCGGAAGAGTAAAATACGTTCAGAATTGCAGTAGGGGTCGAATTATAACACAACTTGTTATATGTTAGATCGCGTTTCTATTGAGAGAACTAAAGAAGATGTAGGCTCATTCGAGGGAATCTTGACCTCCGTAGCCACATTTTCGAGGAACCTAAACTCCCAAGATAAACTCTCTGTTTGAAACAAAATAATTTGATGCCATTTTTGTTCGTCATTGTGCTTAAATACAAATATTAATTAGAAACACATCTAAAATGGTTGTTCCATGACTCACACTCTCTCTCCTAGGAAATTGGATACTACAATTGGAGACTTGTGTAGGAGGAAATTTTTCTAAGAACTCACTGACACTATTTAAATGATTCAAAACATAACTAGAAACAATATTAAGCACCGTAACATTCTCACCCCATAAAAGCTCCCCTGTCGTCAAGGATGAATATAAGAACGATGGTGATGTTCTCTTCACTTCCAATTGATATTACATTTAAAGAAATCTTGGGTCTTTTCTGAATACGCTATGGAAGTGGAATTCAATAACTCAATCAATATGGTAAATGATAGTAACATTTTCAAGATCTTTTTTGTTTGGGCAAGAATGAGAACCATGTCTCGAGATTGGTGTCAAGTTTGAAAGATCAAAGCATATGGATGACTTCATTGAGCTTCAATCATGTGTTAGTTATTACATACGCATGGAAACGCATCTGCCTTATCATTGGAAAGCAGTAAACATTTTCTTGACTTTTTTGCCCAATCAAATATCTAATGGAGTTTGGAAACACCATGTGGAATAGGCGGTTCAATGTCTCCTACCACTATGCCATAATCCAAACCCAATATCTGTTCCTTAGTTGCTAGTCCTTCTTGTTCTTTTCTTATAAATAACTTGCATTTTCACCAATTCAGAGTTAGTTCTTTAGCCCAAGCTTGTTACGTCTCATTCATTTTGCTAAAAAAATTAGTTTGCTCTATATCAAAAGACTTTATTTTCTTTATATGCTCTAGGTGTTGCTTCATTGCTAGGATTTGCTCCTTGCTTCATTTCCCGGCTATTATACCGATTGTTATGATCGTGCTTCTGTTAAGAGAATTTAAAGAAGATATAGGCTCATTTGAGGGAGTCTTAACCTCCATATCTAGGTTTTCAAGGAACCTAAACCTACGAGACAACCACTATGTTTGCAACAAAATAATATGATGCCATTTTCTATGATCAATTGTGGACTCACATAGGAGAAAAACATGTCTAACAATCCACTAACACTATTTGACTCATTCAAAATATAACTGAAAATAAGACTAGAGAGTAAATGTTAATTAACTAACACCATAAAACTTATTTTACATGCTTGAGTTGGCTCTGGGTGTGTCATTTTTCTTCACTAGGACTGATTTCTTCCTACAAATTTTGAAAATTTTGCATATTACATCAGTTGAGAATTTTGTTGGTTGATTTTTACTTTATTCTGTTTACTTTAGTTTTGGTTTTCGTTCCTTTTTTATGTTCTATGGATTTGCATGGGAAAATATAAACCTCTCTTTGCTGCAAGCATGATGTTATTTTGTCTCCTTACAGATCCAAAATGAAGGACGCAATTTGCAGTTAGAAGCAAAAGATGCTCTGCTAAATGCTCTTCTTTTAGCTGCTAAAAGATTTACTTCAGGGCCTCCTCAGGTGATCAACTTTCGACTTGAAATGTGATTTGCTGGTGTTGAACTGATAATCTCACTTTCCAAGTTATTGTGAATCAACAAAGTAAAGTTTTCTGAAATGTTTGCTTTATTTTCAAAGCAGCTCTTAACACAAATATGTCTTGCTCTCTCTACGCTTATACTTCATGCTGTAGAGCATGGAAAACCTATCGAGAAGCTATTCTACAGTCTTCAGAATTTACAAAATCAGGATAATGGAGACATTGCTGTTCTAGAGATGCTCACAGTCTTGCCAGAGATTATCGAGGATCAGAATGCTGATTGCAGTATAAGCACTGCTCGGCGTTATGAGTATGAGCGAGAGGTTTCATTACTTTCTGATGCAAGCATTTCTTCATCTCTCATTTTTTCTGGCGCATGCCCATTGACTTTATGTTTTTTTCTCATATAAACATTCTTTTGTTATAGCAGCTTCTTGCATATACTCCAATGGTTCTTGAGTTCATAGTGCAGCAATTTGAGAAGACCTTTGGCAGTGGTGCTGAACACCATGACAGGAACAGAAAGATATTGCGTTGCTTGTTAAGTTGGGTAAGATTTTATTAAAAAAAATTAGGTCTTCTCTTTCTGGCCGAAATGAAATTTGAAGTTTCGTAAATAAAAAAATTCTATTGAACTTAGATTTGTAGAAAAATAACTTGAATGTATTGAATTTGATGGTTAGAAAGTGTGCCCAGCCTCTTCTTATATAGGCACAATAATCTTCTAGTCATAATATTGTAAGGAAATAAACAATATCCTAAAAAGAAAAGAAGACAAAAAATCTAAAAGAGATAGAATTCCTATCTAAGTAATGAAATAAAATCCTAGCAAAATGGGAATACTAGCAGCAGTAATTGCTTCTTACATTGTCCTACATTTTCTAAGCTAGGATAATCATGTTGAATTGGACAACATCTGTTTTTCCAGATTAACTAAAGAAAAAAAGGAATTAATGACAGAGAAGGTATTTTACATTTCAAATTTTAAATCACCTTAGACAACATCACTTGTAAATTTCACACTAAGGAGTAAATAATAATTCTGTATTAAATCGAAAATATCCCTAGGTAATCCTTATTGCTCTCTAGTTTAAATACTTGGTTTTTGATTAGTTCAATAAAACATACTTCACCATTTACTTTGCATCCGTGTATATTTAGCACTACAATATCTCCATTTTCCTGTAGTGCTGATCTTATTGCTTTCAGGTTCGAGCTGGGTGCTTTTTGGAAATTCCTTTAAGCTTATTGCCAGCGCATCCAGTTCTTAATTTTGTTTTCAATTCCTTGCAGGTAATGCATCTTTCTAGACATGATGTTATTGAAGATCTTTTGAAAATGTTATGCATAACATGTTTATTCATGCCTTCTTTATTGGCAAATAGGTTTCGTCTTCATTTGATCTGGCTGTTGAAGTTCTTGTTGAACTCGCGAGTCGACATGAGGTATAAATTTATCTTTAGGTTCTTTCATTTGCATAATTTTTTGACATAATAAAAATTTTGTAATATGATTAAATATCTAATTTCAGTATGATGCTTTATAGACATGATACAACATGATCTTAAACTGATCTAGTTAATTATCATAGGTGATACCTGACTAGGGGCAAGCTACTACATAGAATTCCTTGAATACAAATGATGCTGTAACTCTTTGCTTCCACATCATAAATCTTTCAAGATACTGTCCTAAGTCAAAATAAATATGTAAAATTACCGGTCCTTCATCTCTTCTTTTCTATGTACTGGAGATGTAAATTCTCTTCCAATACCAGCAACTATCTTGGCAAGGCTCAAGTCATTAATGAACGGCATAAGAAGAGGTAGGGAGACAGCTTACAGCAACACTGAAAGAGAATGATGACAATCTAATCCCCAAACGACCTCATTGCCCTTGTTATCAACTCGTGTTAACTCCCCAAAAGTGGGTGTTTTTGGCTACCACGTCACATGGCATAATGAGATCAGATTAAAAGATTCTTTTAAAAGACCAAACTTTTGACATTATAAGATAGTTCATATTTGAGTCCTTTGAAAGTACTTATTCAGTGTAGATGCCTTTACTGTTATCAAGGGTATTTTAGTAATTATTTTCAGTAAAGATTGTATTTAGCTGGAAGGCTTGGGCTTTTATTCATGTTATTTATTCAGTCATATTCAGAGTTGCATTTGAGTTTAGGAGAATTAGTCTTTCTTTATTAGAGTATTGTATAAGATCCAGTTGGAGTGGGGATTCAAATGGAATCAATGGAAAAGCTTGAACATAATGAATGCACGATTATTGGGTGATACATTTTTTCATAAACGATTAAATCTTAACTAGGACACAAAAGTGGGAAAGCTTTGATATTGCTTTGTTAATATGGACATAGGATCTTCCAATCACAATTAATTGTAATTGACCTTTGCTCTGGCAGGGACTACCACAGGTTTTGCTATGCAGAGTTGGATTTCTCAAGGAAGCAATTCTTGTTCCTGCTCTTAACAGTAGGGATGAAAAATCAATAGGAGGTCTTGCTTGTCTTATGTCGGAAATTGGTCAAGCTGTTAGTATCTAATATACATTGTACATTCAGTTCATTAACTTTTTCCAGATATCATTTTGATATCATTTAAAGCTTTCTAATTCCCACCTCGAAGAAAACTATTCCATATTCATGCCAGGAAATGATGATGTAGAATTATAGCATTGTTGTTCATTATTTCCTTTATATGTTGTTTGTTAGGCGCCATCTTTGATTGTCAAAGCAAGTTCTGAAGCACTTGCACTGGCAGATGCCCTCTTGAGGTCAGATTTCTAGCCTTCATTTCCTAACAGAAGTTAACTCGAGAGGTTATATTGCACAATGTTCGTGCAACACTTATTCGAAAAGAAGCTTCTTTGCATATGCGCTAAAGCTTTTCATTAATGTAATTTGTTTAGTTAGTAGCTTTCAGGAAAAATAATTATTTAGTGACAAGATAGAAAACAATAAATGAACTCAGGTTGTCATGGGGGTGGGTGGAAGAAAACACAATCAATAATTTGCACTTTAGAGTGGACACATGCACAACAAAGGTATTGGCAAAAGGGCACATAAGCAATTTGTTGGAGCTTTCCTTCACTTTTAGTGATATATATTTCTGTCACATCCAGAGTGCATTGATTCAAAATATCATTTATAAGTTTGAATGATTTGGAATGTGGGAAAGATAACAATTGAGGTTGAAAGGGAATATCTTTTGTAGATAAGAAATGGGACTGGATAATGAATTTTATATAACTTTTTAGTGTCTCATTCAAAGCTAAAAAAACAAATAAGTTGTTAATGAATTTTTGGGTGTCTAATACTTCGACTCTTTGCAATTGATTTTAATTTGTTGAATGGGTTCTCAATAACCAATAGGTTGGCTTCTCTTGTTCTTCATGTCTAGAAATCGGTTCTTTACCCTCTCCTTTATAGCACTGTATTATTACATGTGCTTTGGCTAAACTAGAACCAATCTAGAGAAGTCACTGTTTTTCCAAATTTAGGAGGAAAAAAACAATGTAATAGTACAAACCAAGAGAAGCCGATCATTATTTCCTTTACTTTTTACAGCTTTGGTCATAAATGTGGTCCAGCCATCCAGGTTGAAAGATCTCTAAAGGATGATGGGAGTAAATCATTATACGTCCACTCAATGGGCTTTGATTTTTCAATATATTTTGCTTGTTAACTGAAATCTACATAATGACCATTAGATGCCTTTACATTTTTCTTGTATAAATCCTGCCAAAACATATTTGCTGCTTCATAGTAGCCACAGATCATATAGTATTCGATGATTGTGGCAGCATTTAAGGTATTTATGAATGTGTCTTGATTCATATCTGTTTTTAGATTGTCTAATATTTTGTGAAGTTCAGCGTAGTTTTCCTGTGTGAATGAGTTGTGCCCCTATTGTACCATATCAATAAATTCTTCAGGATGAACATGCTTTGTTTAAAAAGCTGTTTATCAAGAAAAATCAAGAAAGTACTCAGCATAACTACTTCATTGAACATGTGTTATTTGTATGTTGGCAGTTGTGTGGCATTTCCAAGTGGAGACTGGGAGATTGCAGACTCAACTTTACAGTTTTGGTACCTTCTTTGATGTTTCTGCGGTGCTATAATAGTCGCCTTTATCATAATGTTGCCCTTCTAGGAATACGCAGTTTCTTGTGCTTATATTTAATGCCTTGAACTTGTTTCATTTTCTAAATTTTCTAGGTGTACTCTTGCGAGCTACATCCTTGGACTTGAAGTGGATAATGCAGAAAATAGGAAAAATTTCGAACGACTTTTTCCTGTTTTCTCTTCATTGCTTGATGCTCTTTTGTTACGCGCTCAGGTTTGTCTGTCAAATATTCTTTCTTTTTTTGCTGATCATTTAAAAATATCATTTTGTAAAGGGATTGAAACCTCTACTTAGTATTTTCGTTTTATATTATTTTTTTCTTGCAATAATAGCTGGATTTCTATGTTTGTTTCGATAGTATATTTATTAGAATTTAGGCTCAATGATAATCAGTCCTATATTTAGGAGTACAATTCTATGAATAGAAAGAAGGAAAAAAGGAAAAAAGGAAAAATAATAAAATTCTATTACTGAGGAAAATATTAATTCCTAACTAAACTGGATATAAGCTACATGGAAATATTTTCATAATTCATAGTCTAACTTTTCTACCCCC
>CAIGRB010153232.1:45640-56940 GCA_903798255.1 Fraxinus quadrangulata | reverse complement strand
TTTAACTCTGATTGCAACTCCAAGTAGTAAAAGCCTCCCCTCTATACTAGTTTCAATTGTCTTGTTGGTTAGAAAGTCGTGCATGAGTGGTTACTTGATGCATGAGCAGTAGAGGACGGAAAGGCGTAAGTGGTAGCCACCTGAGTGGATTTCTTCATCTTTTCAGTTTGTTTATTTTTTAAACATTTCAGGTAATCATGTAGTTTCTAGCAAACATTAGTTGTGTGTATAGCGCCATGGCAATAGGTGCAAGGCTTGGTAGAACGGGCTGGAGTAGCTAGTTGTGAGTTATTCTTCTGAATAGCCAAAGCTGAAGCCTCAAAGACGACCTTTGTACCCATAGTAACTTGCCTATGTACTTTACGGTAGACTGGTAAGTCTATTCCAGACTTGGGAGAGAAGTAGCTAAAATACTACTAACTTGATCCAAGATGTGGTCAAGACCTGCAAGAAGTATATAAACCTGCCTAGTACTCAGCAATATGCTTTGTTTGCTTCTCAATATCTGGTCTTATCATTAGGCCTTTGATAATAAGTTCCATAAATATGGAGTTAAGTGCATGTGGTATTCAGCAAGAGGCCAACCATCTTGACGCAATTGGAATGTGACTTCATCAATCCAGTTACCTATGAAGAGTCAAAAACATCAATATAGCTATTTTTTAGTGCATCCCAAACTTCTTTAGATGTTCCACACTGTTAGCATTGGAATTTATGAGGCAAGACTAGACCAAAATGTCTTCAGCCTCCCATTTATCGTAACTTAGAATCATCCTTCGGCGGTGTCACCTTCCGTCATGTGATGTAGCCCTTTTTCTTTTGACCTATAATATGCATTTCCATAATTTTAGACCACACCTGGTAATTAGATCCATTCAATTTAAGATGAACAGGTGACGTAATGTCGTGAATAGCCAGACAACAAAATACATTCCTGTTGTGAGAAAGGGTCTTATCACCTTTATGAGACATTTGCAATAGCAAAATGGAAGAATCGAAGAATATCAACTAAGATCAATCAGTCACACCCTAGGTTTCACGGACCGCGAGTTTGGCTCCCGAGGTACTACGCCTCAAGGCCGCCTTCCCCTCATTCTGAGGCCGACAAGCTCGAGCAACTGGCACACGCGCACGCTATGAGTAGGATGTTAAAGAGAATACTTGCATATGATCATATCATTAGTGCACTCTTTGGTAAAATAGGCCTCACGCCTAGCTGTTAGTATGCTTGCCGTGCCGAATGGGGAGATAAGCATTCTCACTGCGTGACATTCTCCCCCATTCGAATTCGCTTACGTCCTTGTAGCGAGAAGTGAGTTTCGCATCAACACGCATTCGTCTCATTGTAAGAATAACAACGGCACCATCTCCAAATGGACGGGCATTCACAAACCTGTAGTAACTCGCACTTACCGCCTCCGACACCAACCTTCACCCAATGCCCCTCTGAGCATTAGTACCTCGAATGGACGGCCTTCAAACCTCAGCGCTTCAACGCATGTCGAATAAAATACACAATCTTCATCATTGNACTTTCATCCAGTTGGATGTGTAATTCCCGAATTTTCGTCATTGCCACCTTGAGCTTCTCTTCGAGGTCATCCACGGCATAGCACAACTTATGAGTTGTCTCATCAAGCGCATCCACGCACTGTTCGTAGTCATCTTTAGAAGATCTACCACCTCTGTGGTGTTCGATCCAATTGAATCCATAACTTTCTTATCGAGGGTCTTGAGCCGCAGCTCTGATACCAACTTTCACGGACCGCAGGTTTGGCTCCCGAGGTACTACGCCTCAATGCCACCTTCCTCTCATTTTGAGGCCGGCGAGCTCGAACAACTGGCACACACACACGTTGTGTAGGATGTTAAGGAAAATACCTGCATATGATCATATCATTAGTGCACTTTTTAGTAAATAAGCCTCACGCCTAGCTGTTAGCGTGCTTGCCATGCCGAATGAGGAGATAAGCATTCTCACTGCGTGACACTAGGGCTGGCTAGTCAACGAAGATAAAAAAATCGAGCAATTTTGAGAGGTAGTTGAAGGGCATCTAGCAACAGAAAGAGTAATAGAATGGTGGCACTAAACCTAGAGGGTACCAAAAGGGGATAATTTGCTCCTATCTGAAAGTTTAGGGATGAAATTTAACTTTAAGAAAATTCAAGATTAATATGCAAGATTTTGAAACCTTAGGGATCAACTTGACAAATTTGAAAGTTCAAGGATTGATATGCAATATTGTGAAACATCAAATCTTCATGACGATCTTTGATACTGCTCTTTGTGGATGTGTATGCTTTGAATTAAACCCTATTAGTTTCTTATGCAGCAATTCTTGTCGGCAACAAGGATAAGTTGAAGAAGGGTACAGATGATCCCATATCCATGAATGTGCTCGCTGGAGGTTTGTGCGGCCTGGATGTCGCGGGAAAGGAGTCGTAAACAACAAATCTTCACTAGAAATAGAGGTGCAACCCTGAGTAACCTTCATCGGAGTTCACGATGCCCTGGGTAACCTTTGTTAAGATTGTGCAAGGGTGTAGAGTCCATAAAAAGTCGTGTACCAGACCTGAAGCTGCACACTAGTAGATTAAGGCACTAGAGATTGTGCAAGTCTTTGGAAGTCACCTGGTTTTGGGCAAATTTGGGTTTGCGGATTAAGGTTCAAATGGAAAATATTGTGCTTTAGTTAGAAACCTTAGTTTCTTATTTAGGTGTTGTCTATGGTTTGCAATTTTGAGAACTATTCAACCCTAATTTCCAGAGGTAGAGGGTCACCGAAGCGATTTAGAGGAGAGGGTTGTCGGATATTTTGGTTTGTCGAAGGAATCAACCAAAGTTTTAAAGATATTGGGACAACCAAAAGCTCTGATGCCACAATTTATCCTGAACAATTTATTATATAATCAATCATATATGTAGGAGTACTATTATATCTAGCCATGTCAACGAGCCAAGCCACAAGCCAAAACTCGAAGTCCGAGCAAAAAAGGTTCGAGCTTTTCTTGGCCCGGCCCGAGCCGAGCAAAAGCTTGTCCAAAAAATTGAGACTCTTCTTGAGCTTTCGGCTCGGGTTTTTTTTCCCTTGTCAAAGCTGCCTGCAACGTGTAGGCTTGTTTCATTTTTTTTTATTTTTTTCTTCCTACAAGCTACAGCTGTTGTTTTCAATTTATTTATTTATTTTTTTTAAATGGGCTCGACTTGTCTGGGCCAGCCTGTGTGGCTCGACGCTTGGGTTCGAGCCTTTGCCCCAAAATGGAGCTCGGCCTGAGCCTCCAAGCCGGCTCGACTTGGGCTTTTTCGAGCCGAGCCACGAACGGCTTGAGCTAGCGAGCCATTTTGAGAAATTTCACTTTTCCCTTGGACTTTCGGAGAAATTGCTTAATTTTCTCTAGGGTTTTAATCACCTTTATATTTCCCCCCATCTCCAATACCGAAAATAGAAAATTGATTGGATTCAACTTCTTAGTTGCAAAAACCAGGACCTTGTATTATTGAAACTGGGAATGAAATCGACCAAACAAAATTTATTGCGTCTCTCTTCTTACACAAGTTTTAGTATGTATTTTATGTTACAAATCTTTTTCCTATGGGTGACTAGATATTTATTCTGTTTTATTCGTATTTAGCATGTTCAATTGATTGAGTAGAACTTAACCCCAATTTGATGGCCATTATTTAGGAAAATAATGTTATGAATTGTGATTTTTGGGAGAATGTGTGGTTAAAATGTCGGAATTTTTTTTGGTTTTAACAGAATATTTTATTGTGTAAATGTGTGGTTGAAAATGAGCACGTAGAAAAAAGAGTCTAAATAATGCCCATCAAATAGGGGCTTAATAGCCTACGAAACTTTAATATTGAAACAGAGGAGAAAAATCTAGGGCTATGAATGCCTTTTAAAAATTTTAAATAACAAGAGACCGTTTGGTCGATGTATAGTAACGAAACAAAAATCAAGAGTAAAAGAATGACGAGAAATTAGGTAGGGATTCTCTACAATGATACTGTAAACAAGAATGAGCGCAACTTGGTAGCACGCTTGAAAGTAAAATAATTCATGGTTCTTTCATCCACGAAACAGTGTCTCACCAAAGCTTGCTCCCCATTGATGGAAGAAAGTAATGAGTGTTACCATTCAAATGAATAAAAGATGATCTTATTCTCTTAAACTCAGAAGTGGCTACTGCCTTATCTATAGTTTTTGGCTCCTTCTCCTTTGGCTTCACCTCTGTTTTATGCTTTAGTGCATTCACTACAAAAGTTGTTTTGCTTATGTTTGCTTATGTTTGCTCCCGACAAACTCAAAGTGGTTAATCCTGTAAATAGTCCAATATAACAGATATTGATAATACACTAATCTAGGTATTAAATCTTGTATTAATGTTTATAGGAGTATCTTTATATTTTTTCAGAAAAGTGAAATTTTTTGAGTGTCTCCGAAAGGACCTAAGACGAAAGGACTTGGTCAAAAATGCCATTTGTTTCTCCCATTGATCAGTTTTTTTACCCTATATATTGAGATATTGTTTTTAACATTTGTTCTGCTTTGTTTCCACTTAGCTTCTGGAAAGCTTAAATAGACATTTCATGATCAATGAGAATAACTGTTGAAAATAAGATTTAAATGATATAGATGTTGCTATCTCTAACTGCTTGAACTTTTTTTTTTTAAAGTAGTTCAATATGGTATCATAGTATGCTAAGATCCGGATTTTAGGTCTCATCACCGCTCATATGTCATAGCCTGTGTGTGTAAGGCTTTCATGGAAAATATAAACCTAACTTACATGTGGGGGGAATGTTGAAGCTAAAAATCTAATAAAATGAATGTGGTCCTCCCTAAGAGCTTACACTTTTAAATCAAGTGTTCAACGAAAACTTTTGATTTTCATTCTTGGATGTTAATGTGAAGAGCTATTGTAGGGATTTTTGAGAACTACTTTCCATTTTGAATCTCATTTCCCACAATTAATAATACAAAAACCCTCACTCTGGATGGCTTTGAGGTTCCTGTATTCAGGCATTTGATTCCTAGTCGAATGACCAAGGTACCTATTACCTTTTGGCAGGGCCAAAATATTGCCCCCGTCCTAGTTTTACATTACCTCGTAGCAAAGGCACCCATAGAATATTAAATATTAGTGCTGAACTAGTTTTAAGGTGCGGGAATTTTAGAAATGGTTAATAGGTCTTCATAAACCTTTTGCCCGGGTCTTGCCTTTCTATTTATTATTATTATTATTTTATCTTCTTAGTTATCTCTTTCCTTTTTCTTTCATAAGATTGAATCTTGTGTCTGCCAGGTTGATGATTCCACATATAATGATGATGGTAGAACTGTTGACCTGCCCGACAGCCTCGTACAATTTAGGATGAATTTGGTGGAAATTTTGGTAGATATATGTCGGCTAATACGATCTACTTCCTTTATTCAAAAGGTGATGTATGTATATTTCATTGTGCAACTCTTGTCCATTTAGATAATTTCGTCTGTTAACTTTTGAAATTTGAGCATTTTGACATCTTTACAGAAATTAAGCACAGTGAACTTTGTTACTGTACATAATGAAAGTTTTCTCATTCATGCATATATCAGATCTTCCCTGGAAGTTGGACATCTTCCGGCATACATATTCCTTGGAAAGAGGTGGAAGCCAAACTATTCATGCTTAATGCAGTGAGTGCGGCGAACCATATCAAATAAAAAATGTTCTTGTACTGTTTTTCATTGCCTGCATTATTGTGCAGTGTCACACATTTACTGGAAGATTTTCAGTGTGTACAGAAATTAAATATGAGCGTTGTTTCAGGTTGCTGAAGTGGTTCTTAAGGAAGGACAGCCTATTGATGTCTCCGTTCTTATGCATTTGGTAACAATTTTGTCCAATAGGACTAGTGATGCCCTTAAGGGCTTTATGTGCCTTGTAAGTCTCATTTCTATGTTAGCTTTCTTTCCTATCTTGATTCTTTCTGTTTGTGAGCTGAAAGACAAATTAAAAATAAATAAATTGAAAATAGGACTATATCTCTGCTTCTTCAGTCTAGGAGCAACTTTATTTAAGGTACTGAATACAGTGACTTTCTAATTGCAGTTTCTTTGAATTCTATTCCTTCTAGGTATACAAATCGCTTGCAGATGTTATGGGTTCCTATGCCAAGTGGATATCAGCTTCTCAAACCAACGCAAGACCATTGCTGTAAATGCTTTTACGTGAGCATGTTTTTTACATGTGGCGGTGTCTAATGTGTATGAAGAAAGGAATGCATTTTACATGTACCTTAAAAAGAACTAGAGCAATGAATTTGATATTAAATCATTCTATTTACACGGACCACTGTAGTAATGAATTGTAAATTGTAGCACTTGAGCTCTTCCTTTCCCATTTCTTATCCTTCATTTACCATTTAAGGTATTTGACTGACTTGCTATTTTCAGACTATTTCTCGCGAATGGGATATCAGAACCTGTTTGTTCGAATGCTTGTGCTTATGCATTTCGCAAATTATGCGAAGAGGCTGCTGCAATGTTGTGTGAACCTTCCAATTTGGAAATCTTAATTTGGATCGGAGAGGTTGGTTATGATGGATGCTGTAACTTAAGTTCATGTGTTCAATTTCTTTGGGGTCAATTTTTGTTTTTTCGAATATCTATAATCATATGAATCTTCATTGTGTTTAATTGATTATGTAAGTTAAGAAATCTGTTCACTCTCAAAAGTTTAAGCATTCCTTGTATGAAGAATATATTGCCAGACTATGCAGGAGAAAACCTTTAGAAAGCATTCATGAACACCGAATATGAAAACTCATTATTTGATATTTCTAATAATTTTCCAGCCTCTGATGTTGGGGAAGCTGTTGTTTGCTTGCACAGCAATTATTTCTTGAATTCTAAATGTGTTGAGCACACACGTCTTTATGTGTTAGACATCTTATTGACAAAATTGTCTTTAGGGATTGGAAGAGAGGGAATTGACCTTAGAGGACGAGGATGAAGTAGTCAGTGCCATCACACTAATATTTTGCTCCATCCCTGATAAGAAGCTGATGAATAATTTGTTAGCTAGGTTGCTGTCTCCTTCTTATGAAGCTATCGGAAAACTTGTAAGTTTTTCCTATCATGCTACCGAATCAACATACTTTCCATTTCAGGACATGTACAAAGGTGTGCATAATTTCAATTTTTGCATTTAGTAGTAGAACATAATCTTTATCCATCATTTTCATTGTACTCCATACACCTTTTCTCTTTCAGTCTAAGCATTGACAGGATCTTTCATAATTATTTTATCAAGTAATTTTAGTGCAAGGAGATGCAATTGACTGTTTTATTCTCACTTCTTAGTTGCCTTCCATTATGTGATCTTTGACATGCATGCATCAAGTCATTAACAACCTGGCTCCAAGAACTTGTGATTGACCTTGTACCTTTCATTCTTCAAAAATTAGGAGCTTCTAATAAATATTTACCATTTTTTAATATTGTTTTAGAATGCTGATTTCCTGGAAGATAATAAGCACTTAATGAGTCAGAGATCCCCATGGAACCCACACCCAAACCCACAACCCATCACTTTAACCACCGAACTACCACCCAGCTACCACCTACTCCTACCGACGCAGGCGACGGCAATCCCCAGAAAATCGGCCTCACACCACTCATACAACCACACGTTCAGGCAGCGGCCCTAGGTGGAAACCCTAGTGCCGCCGCTCGAGTTATGCAGGTTCCGCCCACCCCTCGGGCACACGCGCTTGACCGGTGGGTTGGGTCGGTAAATCCGACGCTGGGGGTCTTGCTGCGAGGGACGCGCCGTGCCGCCGGTGCTTGGCACCCAAGCGTCGGCGCCGGAAAAACAAAAAGTGAATCACGACGCCCCCGGTTCAGCCACGACACCTATTCTACCATCAGAAGTGCCGCATACACAGAATTTGGGTAAAAAGGTCGAGGATGCATATGGTTTGGTATACGATCGTTGCTTTCGAGTAGAGGCGAAGGAGTTTGCAATTTCTGTCAACAATTTCGGCATTGTTAGGATGACAGAGTGGGGCTCAAAGCTATCAAACTCAATTTACATGGGGAGGTTTGACACACTGTGGATGGTGAACATGGTGGAAAGTTGAAGGCGACTAGTAGATTGAAGGATTTTGCTTCTAAGTTTGACGAGTCCCATAGCCTTTTTGGCACAACGATGTGTGAACAGTCGTGGTAGGTATTTGATGATAGCACAGTATGGGGAGAGGCGCCAGAAAGGAGTAGTGATGGTACCTGAGGGTGCGAATGGAAAAGGGTAGGCATCGATCTTGTGGGTGTTTCAGGCAGTTATTGACTCATTTGTCGCTGGTGACAAGGCTAAATGTCGAATTGTAGATGACAGAATGCGACACGGTATGACATATGCTGGAGTTGTGGCAAACTTACAAGCTTCACAATATGTCGATCAACGGGTGCTGTTGCGAAAGGAAAGGGCCGTTGATGCGAGTAACCCTCAGTTAATGAAGCACAAAGGGGTGGAGACATGTGCTGGAGGTACACATGGTGGGTTTTAGAATGTTGTTGAAATAAGGGCACGCATGCAGGAGGTACACATGGTAGGGTATCCGAAATCTGATTAGGGGATGGAGGGCGGACTTGGTCTGTTTGCAAGAAACTTAGATGGAGTTCGTCTCGAGGGTTGTGGTTAGCAGTCTATGAGGGGGGACAGCATGTTAGATATCAATTTTTGGAGTCTTCAGGGGCTTCAGGAGGTGAGCTAGTCATGTGGGATGCTAGAGTGTTTGATATGGAGGAGGTTAGTGTAGGGTTATTTACCATATCGCTTGCTCTTAGGAATGTAGGGGATGGGTTCCAGTTAATGTTTGTAGGAGTTTATGGTCTGACAATTGATGGAAGTGGAGGGGGCTTGTGGGATCAGTTGGCTAGTATGATGGCTTGGTGGAGTCTCCTTACGTGTATCGGGGGTGATTTCAATGTGGTTTGATTTACTTCTGAGAGGTCGAGCGGTGGGAGACTAACTGGAGCTATGGAGGAGTTCTTAGATTTCATTAGGGAGAATATGTTGGTGGATTTGTCGATGATTGGAGGGGATTTTACTTGGTCTTCTAATCGGGACCAACCTGCTCATTCTCGAATAGATCGGTTTTTGATCAGTGGGGAGTGGGAGGTAAGTATTCAGATGTGACGCAGAGGAGATTAGGAAGGGTATACTCTGATAATTTCCCTCTCATTATCTGGGGATTTCAGGGGTACTGGAAGAAAGTCTTTTAATGTTGAGAAGATGTGGTTAAAAGTAGAAGGTTTTAGGGAGCGTGTACGGACCTAGTGGGCGTCTTATGACTTTAGGTGGTCTCCCAGTTTCGTGCTGGATCAGAAATTGAAGGCTTTGAAAAGGGATTTAAAGAGGTGGAATGAGGAGGTGGTGGGCAATGTAAACTGGTTTGAATGTCAGTGCCTCTTAGACATAGAGGAGTTAGATAAGCGGAAAGAGAGCTATGGGTTGGTTGGGGAGGAGAGGGAGAGACATGGAGTATTAAGGGGAGAGTTGGAGAGGTTGGTGGAAATGGAAGAGATTGCGTGGCGCCAGAAATCTAGGGTTACATGGTTGAAAGAGGGGGACAAATGCACCAAGTTTTTTCATAGGATTGCGAATTCAAACAGGCGTAACAATTCCATCACATTGCTGGAGGTAGATGGGATTACTTTTGAGGACCCACGGGTTATTGGTAACAAAATGGTGAGATTCTATCAAAATCTCCATCAAGAACAGTTTGAGTGGAGGCCAGGGTTGGAAGGACTGGATTTTTCTACTTTCACATAGGAGGATGTTAGATAGTTAGAGAGACCATTCGGGGAAGAGGAAATCGGGGATGTGGTTTTCAGCATGAATGATGATAAGGCACCAGGACCAGACGGCTTCTCGTTCGCATTTTATAAAGTTTGTTGGGAGGTGGTTCGAGCGGATATTACGGATGTTCTTAATTATTTTTCTGAATATGGCAGGTTCCTGAGAAGCTCTAATGCTACATTTATTGTGCTGATTCCCAAGAAACCAGGGGCGGTGGACATTTAAGGATTTTCGCTCTATTAGCTTAGTTAGTGGGGTGTATAAGATTATTGCTAAGATATTAGCGAATCGATTGAAGGAGGTGCTGGGGAAAGTGGTATCTAAGTTTCAGAATGCCTTTGTAAAAGGAAGACAGATTTTGGATTATGTGCTTATACAAATGAATGCGTTGACTCAAGATTGTGTTTGGGAACGCCAGGGATGCTATGCAAGCTCGATATTCAGAAGGCCTACGATCACGTGAATTGGAATTTCCTGTTGTATATGCATAGGCGATGTGGATTTGGGGAACGGTGGTGCAAGTGGATTCAGTTTTGTATCTCAACTATTTCATTCTCAGTTATGGTTAGCGACACTTCGGAGGGTTATTTTCGAAGTAGCAGAGGATTTGGGCAAGGAGATCCCCTGTCTCCATTGTTTGTTATTGTTATGGAGGCGTTCAGTGGGATGCTTGAGAAAGCTGTGGAGGAAGGTTTGATAAAGGGCTTTACGGGTGGACATGCACAGATCTCTCATTTGCTATTTGCAGATGATACACTGATTCTATGCGATGCAGATGAGGAGCAATTGAGGAATTTGCGTCTGTTACTTTTATGTTTTGAAGTGGTGTCGGGCTTGAAGATTAATCTGGGGAAATCGGAGGCTATTCCAGTGGAGGAGGTTGTTAACGTAGATGAGTTGATCGCTATATTGAGATGTAGGGTTGCACAAATGCCTATTTCTTATCTTGGGCTCCATTTAGGGGCAAGGTTTAAAAGTAAACATATTTGGAATTGTATCATCGAAAGGATGGATAAGAGGTTAGCGGGGTGGAAGCGTATGTATCTTTCGAATGGTGGCCGCCTTACTCTCATTAAATCCACTCTCTCCAACCTCCCTACTTATTTCTTGTCATTGTTCCTATTCCTATTACAGTGGCAAGTAGATTAGAAAGGATTCAAAGGGAGTTTCATTGGGCAGGGATGGGAGAGGAGAGGAAACTTCATTTGGTCAATTGGGGTGTGGTTTGTTCTCCTGTAAGGATTGGGGGCTTGGATTGAGGAGCCTGGTTCTGTTTAATAAGGCCTTGTTGGACAAGTGGCTGTGGCGATTTGGAGTGGAGAGGTTTAATTTTTGAAGAGAAATCATTGGAGCGAAGTATGGTGTTATGGAGGGGGGTTGGTGCTCTGTCGAAGGTCGTGGATTTTATAGGGTGAGTCTGTGGAGGTATATCCGACGAGGATGGAGTG
>CAIGRB010153214.1:14346-42468 GCA_903798255.1 Fraxinus quadrangulata | reverse complement strand
TAATATTGAGATCGAGAGGTGATGCATTTTTCTAGCTCGCACAATAATTAACATAGATATTATAAGAGATCGAAAGATAATTATAAGCTATGCGATCTTTGTTGAATTCCTATAGATAATGCAATGCGTTCATATGTGTGTGGATTTATATATAGATATAGTAAGTTCACTCCCAAACTTGACTTTTTGTTTGTCCTCAAACAAAACTAACACCTAACAAACACTTAAACATGTACTTTTAATTACCTAATTGATGGCTAGTCAATCACGCAACACAACAAAAAGATTAGCTAGTTAACCTAGCTTTTTAACTTAGGATTGAAATTATAATATTAAATCCAATAACAACTTCAAAATTACAATATAAAAAATTAAAATATATTTTTCCAATGTAAAATCGACGTGTGTGTGAAGAATTAAGCATAGTATTATGAATTCATAAGTTGTTTCAATTCCCGACCGTCAATGGTGAAATATGTTTTTTCATTACTCGTAAGATTCACACACCCTAAACTTATTATTTTCACTCTTTTCCAGTGTGTGAATTAAGGTTGGATTTTTTTATTTTTTACTATCCTCATCTCTCTAGTTTGGCAAAATTTCACCAATTATAGTTCAACATTTCAATAAACAAGAATTCTCCATTAAATTTGATTGCTTTGATCTCTTGAACTTAACTAGGCTAACAATATCTTATCAAAAGTCAAATTTTCTTAAATATGTATTTGAGACTTAACCAAGGCATTTGGTGCGTATTCTGTTTTATGTACCTGTTTTTTCTGAATAATTTTTTTAGAATAATTTTTTTCTTTATTTGAAGTATTTTCTCCTTAAGATTTCTAAATGACCCATGTAAGAATCTTTCAGCCGATGACTCCCAAGTCAGATAACCATAGGGCACCTGATTTTAAAGACCCTTGCAGGGTTAATTACTCGAGTCATAAAGGCTACAAAAAGAAATTTTCTAATAAAATATTTTTAATGCCTTGACTAGTGCAATATCCTTTATTTAACACCAATTCAAGTAAAACGACCTCTAATTTAAGATTTTCACACAATTGCATCTTATTGACCTTAGACAATCAACACAAGAATTTAATTTCATATATAGAATCCCTGTTTATCTTACATCTTCATACAACAGTTAAATCCCTCCAAACTATTCTGAAGTTAGGCCAAGGATGTAAAATTTAGTGGGGTTTAGCATCTATAGTCCACTATTCAATCTATCATATTATGAAATCAACTCATTCATACACAATGTTTAACTTAATTCATATGCTCAATATATATCAAATTTTACATTAAAAAGCAAAAATTAATCTAAGCATGTAATTTATTCACCATTCATAGATCAATTCATGATTCAATATGTTTATTATTGCCAGTCAGGCCAACTAACTCACACAAGCACACAAAAACAAAAATAACTTAAAATAAACTAAACTAAACTATCCTAAAACTCAAAAATACAATAAATAAAAAAGAAGAAAGCTTGAGTTGCCTCCCAAGAAGCACTTTTTTTATAGTCTTTAGCTCGAATTTGGCAATTGAATCACAGGCACCTAAAGAAGGCTTTGGATGTCTTGTCCATTTTCCTTCGTTTGGCTTTGATCCATTTTTCATTTAGTCTCCAAACTTCTACCTTGCCATTTTCGATGTAATATGACTTTTCTATTATATCCGATTCAATTTCAACTATATAGACTTCTACTCCTACATCGAGCTTAATCACAAAATCAAAGTTTGGACAATCAATAAAGTTGGAAAAATGTGAGTTGATTTCATTCTCATTGATTGCCACATCCTTATTTGATCCCGTTGTGATCAACACTTCATTCTCTTTAATTCCTTCTTCCATAGTCGATATATCTTCGAGTTGAATGATCGGTCCACAATCTAGATCCACAAACAATGAGAAGTCGGTCTCATTGACTCCTTCGAATGGATTGTACCCCCATTGTTGAAATCCATTCCAGTACATGAAATCTTCCATAAGCATATCATTTTCATCCAACTTGGCAAGTTCTTTAAAGTACTTTGCAAGTACCTTCTCGTTCAATTGGAGAGGACCAACTCCCATAAGTTTGATGTCCTCATCCTAATCGGCAGATACAAAATCTCCCACGAGCATGTACTTTTCATCAGATTTTTCAATTGCTTGTTTTATACATATGAAATATTTTCGAAATCTCAAAAGTTTCGGCGTGTGTAAACTAGTATAAGAGAACAAGCATTTCCCATTATAATGCACCACGTAACAATTTTCACAACTTGGATATCCTCCAAGCATATCTTGACAATCCATGTAGAGATTTGTCAATTCAAATTTTTTTTACTTGACCAATGTCAGAATCATGCCTAAATATCTGAAAAGCACAACGAGAGAATACCAACACAAGATAGATTAAAACTATAGAGGGTTAGTTAAATGATATAAAGAGGAAAAATCGCAAGTGTACGATATCGTAACAAGTAATATAGTGGACTTTTGAGTCCAACTTATCGTTCACACGATGACTATACTTTAGTCTTAATCTACTTTGCCTAACTCTTATTTGATGAAAGTAAACAAATAATAATAATGTTTGTGAATAGTTTTTCTTGCTTGTGAAGTAATGGAAAGTACTAAAAATTGCAAATACTGATTTAATAAAGATTCGAATGAGTAATGAATATTAGGGCAAAACAAGTTCATCGAATGATCACCTTAATTCCTAATTCAAGATTCTCACCTAATATGGTGTTTGGTCGAATTCTTCTATGGTATTTAATTTACCCCTCTCGAGTTCTCATTGAGCCTATTTAACTAATTCAATTTTATATCTCTGTACGAATTACCCTTATTTAAACGAATTATGGTTCTAAGAATTCCTATAATGACAGCAATAATTAGTATATGTATCGCTAGACGTTATACTACTTTATCGGGTTTTATTATACGGTCTAAATCTCAAACTCAACTCTCGATTCGTAAGAGACTCACAAAATTATCAACTTTTTGATCAGTTAATTTAATGCATTAAACTTATAATAAAACCAACACATGAAAGAATAAACCACATAAAATCTTTGAATAAAATAATTAAGGATGACAAAAGAATACATTGTTTGCCTTAATTTAATGTTTAGTTACACATAACGTAAAAAGAAAAACAAATAAATATCTTTGAGTACATCACCGGATTAATTGAATAAAGATATGGAAAAGAATCAACTCTTGTGCCAAGGTTTTCTTCCGCTTCTAATCTTTGCTTTAATCTTGAATCTCGTGATAAACTTCTTCAATGTCTTTTTTCCTTTATTAGTGCCTCCTTAGGTCTATTGTTTCTTCCCTATACGTTCTTGGCCATTTTGGAGTCTTTTTTTGGATTTCTCGTGGCCTAAATCAGCAAAACCCTAAGTTGTGCTGCACACCAACTTTCACATGGTGCATTTTTTCTTAGCACAGAAAGGGACACCGTGCAGTAGTAGTCTGCTCCGCTACACTACCTTTCGCCTTCTTTCGGTCATTTCAGGATGAAAAAAAATTTGATTTCAAATTATAGAAAGCTTGCAATATTAAATTGAGATCTATTGGAATAAAATTGATCATTGATTACTGAAAGCAAGAAATTACAATTGACGAAAGTAGGAAATTACAAATGGCTAGTGCAGGGGGCGAACACTAAAAAGTTTGAAATATTATTTGAAAGACTAATACCCCCTACAATAGACTTAGCAACAAAAACCCAACTGTTGGGAGTAGACGTTTCTATGCTGAAAAATCATACTAAAATTTTCCTATTTTCTATCTATTTTATAATTGAAGTAAACTATTATACGGAATGAAAATTAAAACTCAAAATAGACTAATATTCACAATGTGCGATAGACGTTGGGCAAACTGCGGCTGCGATATGGTCACGGGGCTTAAGTGAAGCTGCAGTCTGTGACACTAGGGCTTGCACGAGCGAGCATAGAGTACGCGAAGTCGTTATCATTGACTGATTGGCGCGTGTTAACCACGAAAATTGTTAATAGCCAGTTATTTACAGCAATGGTCCAAAGGTTTGGATTGTTTAACTTGTGCCAATAAAATCTAAAAGATTAATTTTGACCTTTTCACCCAATCAGACGAAGGCATAGTGGATTTGCAATGGGATAATCATTATTTTTAAGTAACACGTTCAATTCAAATGTCACACCAAACAAAGTTGACTCGAATAAATATTTTTTCATTTTAAACACACATTAATATAATTTAGATCGTACAAAAACAGTTGGCAGATTGATGAGGCATACAATCAAATTGGCTATCAACTGTAGTAACAAATGGGCAACCCCTTTTACCTCTCTGAAAATGAAGCGACAAGAACNTACTCACTGTTGTATCCGCTCCATTTGACCAAGTACTCTTGAAGATATTTTTTAGATACTTGAGTAGTTTGATGGTCAAGAATCTCTTCAACAACATTCTTTTCGGATCTTTTCAATTTAAGCACACGTCGCTTCAGATCTACGGACTGTTTGTACCATTTCTGAGCAATATCCACAGTATGAGGGGATAACGATTGCCGGCCATTACTAATCTCAAAAGGACTCTTTTTTAGAGAATAACTCTTTTGGGTAGTGAAATGCATTTGAGCCGCATCCAAAAGCTTTACCCAAATTTTTTGCGAAGTAGAGATAAAGTGCTGAAGATAGTCTTTCAGCTTAGAACTGAAGTACTCTATCTGTCCGTCAGATCGTGGGTGAAAACTAGAATTCATGCCCAAAAATGAACCAAGAAGTTTGAACAACTCGGTCTAAAGTATGTGAGTGAATCGAGAATCTCGATCGCTAACGATGTCTTTGGGTAGTACCCAGCATTTGACATTAAGTTTGAAAAAGAGTTGAGCTGTCTCTTCGGCTGATATATACTTGATCGCTGTGGTGAAAGTTGCATATTTAGATAAGCGATCTCTTCCAACTTTTGCCAATCCACGAATGTAGTCCATCGATACCCTCTAGAATGGTCTGTTCGGATGGAAAGGGGCTTCAGTAAGCCTGCCTTTTTCTGATGATCTGCCTATCTTGCTGACAACCAAGACAAGTTTTCATATAACTTGCATTGTCGTCCCATCTTTGAGGCCTGTAGTATGCACGTTGCAGTAGTGCATAAGTGTACTCCACGATAGTCCCACTTCTACACATTTCTCCCAGTTCTTTTCGAAGCTCTTCAAGCTTTGGCTGAGACATACGGTATGGTGCCCTGGTGGGAGGTTTGGTACCCAAAACATGTTCGATCTCACGATCAATTGCCTTCATCAGTAGTAATTTTCTTGGTAACTCATCCGGCATGATGTCCTCGGATTCCTTAACAAACATTCTAGAAGGTTTTGGAATAGGGCCAGTCGTCTCTTCGATCACTTCTGTTCGAAGAGTGCACAAAAATGAGGGTTCATTCCTTCTGAAACACTTACTGAATGGCATGGCTGAAATACTCTTCCAGCTTGTTTTGCCAACTTGTGTGGAAATGACGAACGGTTTACTACCCATCATCATTAATAAATCGACATACGGCAACACTGCGTCTTAGTGTCTCGAAGAAATTCCAATCCCAGAATGAGCTTGAAATCATCCATCTGAACTATCGACAAGTTTGTCCTCTCTTCAAAAGGACCTACTTTGATCGACACAGATTTTGCTACTCCCGCTATTGGTTGAGCAGCGAAGTTGATTGGTTTGACCTTCCCCTTACCTCTTTACAGAACAAGTCCAAGACGCTCTACTTCAGAACTTGCGAGGTAGTTGTGGGTAGTACCAGTATCTATCATAGCTCTGATTGGCTTTCCATTGATCTTCACATCAATGTACATTAAGCTTTTCACCCTACAGGTGCGAGCCTTCGATCATTCCATCTTCGGCTCTTTCAAGGGGACTTCATCCCTTTTTGTAGCTCGGTGTGATAGTGTATTACACTAATGCGAGAATGCGCTAACTACATCCTCATCGTCCTCAGATTCGATCTCATCATGACAGCCAGCTTGTGGGGTATTTTGCTTTAAACTCGAGCCACCACTTGCTAGTTGACAGTATGCATTTACCATCTGTTTCTG
Organism: Fraxinus quadrangulata; assembly: GCA_903798255.1. Taxonomy (NCBI): domain Eukaryota; kingdom Viridiplantae; phylum Streptophyta; class Magnoliopsida; order Lamiales; family Oleaceae; genus Fraxinus; species Fraxinus quadrangulata. The sequence continues at coordinate 36,388 of CAIGRB010153214.1, read as the reverse complement.
AGGACATTCTGTCACCCGATAGGGTCCTTCGCATAAGAAGCATCGCAATTTAGGAATAGCATCAGATCTGCCCTCCATTGCTTTTCCTCTATTCCAGTTGCTACTGCTGGCACCATTATAGTTTCCTTAAAGACTATTTTGATAGTTTCCCTGTGGGTTACTCTGACGGGTACCTTCATAGGCTCCTCCATTGTTCTGAGAGTAATGCTCTCCCCCATTTGAGTTCGAGCTGGATCTGTAAGGTCTGTTTCCACTTCCAACAGATTGACTATTTCTCGAAGGTCGATCATTTCTCGATTCTGGTTGATAGTCACTTAAACATTCGGCAGCTCCCATAGCCGTGCTCAAATTAGTGACCTTCTGTCTCTGAAGTTCCGTGCGTGTCCACAATTTCAACCCTTCCATGAAGGTGAATAGCTTATCCTTTTCCGACATATCTCGAATATTCAGCATATATCCTGAAAAGGCTTTCACATACTCCCTGATGGAGCTTGTGTATTTCAGTTCTCGTAAGGCCCAACGTGCTTCATATTCCATATTCTCTGGGAAAAACTGAGATCTGATTGCTTCCTTAAGGAGATCCTAAGAATCTATTCGGACCCTATTGGCTAGAATATCACCATACTTCGTTCACCACCAAAGCTTTGCATTTCCAGCAAGATACATGGTAGCTGTTGTAACCTTTCTCACTTCGTCTTGGATCGAAGTCGCAAGAAAGTATTATTCCATATCGAATAAGAAGTTCTCAACTTTTTTAGCATCGCATGCCCCTCCATAGGTACATGATTCTGGAATTCTGAGTCTATAAACATGCTCTTGTGCGATGGCTTGCCCATTGCTAATCGCGTGTTGAAGCACTAGTGATTGAGGTCTCAACGCTTCCAACTCATCCCACAGATTGGGTATGATAGCAGCAACTTCAGTCATTGTTACATTAGCCCTCTGGCTTTCATCCAGTTGGATGTGTAATTCTCGAATTTCCATCTCTGCCACCTCGAGCTTCTCCTCGAGGCCATCCACGACATAGCACAACTAATGAGTTGTCTCATCAAGCGTATCCATGCGTTGTTTCATAGTCATCTTTGAAAGATCCACCACCTCCGTGGTGTTTGATCCAATTGGATCCATAGCTTTCTTATCGAAAGTCTTGAGCCGCAGCTCTGATACCAACTTTCACGAGGTGTCTTTCTTCTTAGCACAGAAAGGGACACCGTGCGGCAGTAGTCTACTTCGCTAGACTACCTTTCACCTTCTCTCGATCATTTCAGGATGAAACAAAATTTGATTATAAATTATAGAAAGCTTGCAACATTAAATTGAGATCCACTGGAATGAAATTGATCATTGATTACTGAAAGCAAGAAATTACAATTGATGAAACCAGGAAAATACAAATGGCTAGTGTAGAGGACGAACACTAGAAAGTTTGAAAGATTGTTTGAAAGACTAATACCCCCTATAATAGACTTAGAAATAAAAAACCAACTGCTGGGAGTAGACGTTTTTATGTCGAAGAATCATACTAAACTTTTTCTATTTTCTAGCTATTTTATAATTGAAATAAACTATTACACGGAATGGAAATTACAACTCAAAATAGACTAATATTCACAATGTACAGTCGAAGTTGGGCAAATGTGGCTACGATAGGGGCACGGGGCTTAATTGAAACTGCGGTCCGTGACACATCGCCTAGGCACTAGGATGCAGGGCCTAGGCGTAGCATTTCTGTCCAAACTCTGCGACTACTTCAATATTTTTATCATAACGTTTTCTCCAGATATCCAATTAAGGCGATTCAAAATGCATTAGAAAGATAACTCAAAGGGTTACAACGTTACTAAAATAGCTCTTTTTAATTTCAAACATTTACTAGGCCAAATATAGGTCTCAATCTCTTACTAAAAATCTGGACATCCTTGTGAGGTTGAAAATTGAATTGTGAAAATATTTTGGTTATATTTTCACTCCTTTTGACCTTTAGTTGTATCTATTTGACCCCTAGCATTCGCGAATCTTCATCGTGAGCTCCGACACAACTTTTGAGTACTTTCACTTTAGCCCCCAACTTTGGATCTCGTCATTTTCGCTTCTTTCTTTCAATTTCACTTCCACTAATTGAGTTTCACCTAATAACACATTATATAATAAATTAGGCTATAATTTCATTAAAAGAATTACGAAATGTCAATATTTTGGAACCCGAATAAGTGTATAAAATACACTTATCAGCTAGTACCCTCCTTAACCCTAAATACCCACTTACAGTCAATAGTAGATTTATTTTTAAGTTTAGGTACTAGCTCCCGAGGTTGATTCTTTTCTAAAAAACTTATCTCATCTTTCATTGCCTTAAACAACTCTTCAGATTACTCACTTTTCATCGCCTCCTCAAAGGTCTTCGACTTCCTATCAGCTAACTCCTCATAGCTCACATGAGTAAAAGCTAGCTCAAATTCATAACCAAATCTTATGGGTGCTCTAGACTGTCTCATCTCTCTATCCTTAGCTAAGTTATAATCTGCTAAAAGATTCTCTTCTTCAAGGCGTTCTTCTATTACTACTTCCTCGTTATTCTCCATGTCGGTTGTTGTTCTTGAGTCTCTACCTTACTTTGTGTAACAGGGATGGATGTGCTAAATTTTCCTAACTCCACCTTCAACTGGTTTCTCTCTTCACCTTATTTTTCTTCATTCACAGGTTCAAATTCATTTTTAAGGCATGGCATTTCATTCTCTTTGAATGTAACATCTCTACTCACGATGATCTTAACCCCCTTTTAGCTTCTATCCCACAACCTGTACCCCTTGACACCTTCAAGGTAATCTAGAAAAACACATTTTCTAGCTCTAAGTTCAAGCTTTCCCTCACTCTAATGAGAAAATGCAGTGCGGCCAAAAGTTCTAAGCATAGAATAATCACTTAGTTTACCGGACCATTTTTCATGCGGAGTATCACCATTAAATGCTACATATGGAGTCAAATTAATCAAATAACAAGTAGTCATAATAGCTTCGCCCCAAAAAGACTTTAGGATTCCAGAACTTAACATCGTGAAATGCACTTTATCAAGTATGATTCTATTCATCATTTTCGCTATCCCATTTTGTTGGGGAGTATAAGGAACAGTTTTATTTCTTATTATTCCATTTTCTTTGCATATATTATCAAATTCAGTGTTACAAAACTCTAGACCATTATCAGTTCTCAAAAACTTAATCTTCTTACCAGTTTGATTTTCAACTTGTCTTTTCCAAATATTAAAACTATGAAAAGTGTCGGATTTATCCTTTAAAAGATAAACCCACAGCTTTCTAGTGTAGTCATCAATAATAGACAAAAAATACATATTTTCACCCGAGGTGGGACTGCTAGATGGACCCTGTAAGTCCAAATGCACATATTCAAGCATGCCTTTAGTTTTATGAACACTCGTGGAAAAAGAAGTTCTATGATGTTTACCAAACACACAATGGTCATAGAAAGATAAATCAAACACACAGTCATTTCCAAATGCACATTTTTTTATTAAGAAGTTTAATCCCGTTAATATCCACATGTACAAGTCTATTGTCGCATTTTTGTTTGTGATCAGCCTTAGCGGAATAGATAGAGGAATTTAAACCTCTCATAATTTTGCCAGTAGTTATGTAAATATCATTTTTCCTAATTCTCTTAATAGATAGAAGTGCACCCTTAATCAATTTCAAAACTCAATTTCCAATTTTACCGGTGAAATCAACTTTTTCAAGTCTTCCTATCGAAATTAAACTTCTAGACAATTCAGGGATATACCTAATATCTTTAAAAGAGTGCACAAAGCCAGTATCAAACTTTAAAGTAATATCACCAATGCCAACGACATTATAAGCAGAATTATCACACATCACAACATGCCCATCATTTGATTCATACAATTTTTCAAACTAATCTTTTTGTGATGCCAAGTGAAAAGATGCACCAAAATCAAGTATCGATTCATGTAAACGAGAATTGGAAATTAAATTCAATTCAACAGGATAAGCAATAGGACTTATAATCATATAGACCTCACCATCACCACTTTCGAAAATATAAGACAATACATTTACCTAATTTCTATCTTTACCCTTTGCTTATTCTTCTCTCCATAGCAATCCTTTATAAAATGCTCCGTATTCCCACATCCATAGTATTTCTTAACTTTAATCCTAGATTTGGATATAGGCCTACCCTTGTTCTTCCTTATACCTCTATTACTACTAGACTCGCCATTACTTTGGTAACCATTATGACTATTTTGCCTAAATTGAGTTCTACCCTTCATCATGTGAATTTCACCACTTTTCATATCATTTTTTTAGCTCTAATCTTCATTTCCTTACTTCTAAGGGAGTCAATGATAATTTCGGGCGTCAAAGTGTCTCTACCATACTTAATAGCATTTTTTACTTCTTTATAAGTATCCGGTATGACATTTAGCAAAATAATAGCCTTATATGTTTCAGACACTGACTCTTCACAATTAACAATATCTTGAACAAGTTTGTTGGACACGTCTAAATTGTTATCGTGTTCTTTTGAAGAATCCATTTTGAAACTGAAAAAATGCTCAAATAAGTAAAGCTTGTTTGGAGTAGATTTGAGCAAATACAAGTCTTCCAATTTTTTCCAAGGTTCTTTAATAGTTTTCAGTTTACACACTTTTCTCAAAATTGCATTAGCCTAGTGTAAAATAATTGAGGTATAAGCTCATCGGCTTCTTCTTCTTTTTTTTCTTTTGAAAAAATTAGCGGAAAAGTTACCATCAATGGTTTTTTGAAACCTTTTGTTGAACCAAAATGCCTTTTTTTTTTTTGCCAGATTGAAAAATCACATTTTCCGTTAAAAGTTCCTAATCAAAATTGTGTGTTGTCATTTTTAATAATCAAGCAAAAAATACAAGGTCACAATTAAGCCACACAAAGTAGACCTTAGTTCGCAAATATACACTGTTTTAGATTCCCAAGGTTTTGTAAGATTCAAGATCTTAGATCAAGGGAATGCTCAAACGGGTAAGGTATAGGTATTCTAATAACTTAACAATGCAACAAGAGATATGTCAACTAAACAGTTTCACTCACAATATATCACAAAAGATAATATGTTGCAATTTATCAAATGAATAATTTCAATCATGTAGTAACAAAGAGCAAGCAATTCCAAATTTCTAGCATAGGCAATGGTTACTCCCACACGGTAACCCCAATCATATTATCACCCCCACACGATGATGTGTTAGTGCTGAAATTAAACAAGATTAGCCAATTTACCAGAGCGGGCCTATCTAAGTTCTTAAATCACCACTATTCGTCCAACAGTCTGCAGCAACCAATCGAATGCAAAACTGAATCCTGAATGTGCAAGGGAAAAATCATCCAAGTTTCACTGTATCACCTGAAACATAAAACTAACACCACAATCATGTTAGAAATAGTGTTAGTATCAAACTACCTGAAAAAAGGTTCCTCAAACGAAGCCGGATGCTCCCTCACTTTTCGCTGTCGCCGACGAGCTCCACCACCACGCGTGGTGGACTCAAGTGCACCACCTCCCGCAAAAGCCTCTTGTGGTACTATATTCTTCAATCGTCCACTGGTTTGGCCAAAAAATTAATTTATAGGTTCGAAGTTTTGGAGAAAAAACACATAGTTTTTCAAAATGTGATTTTCGCTTGTTTTGGTCGACTTCTCGCCAGAATCCACACAAACCAATGCTTTGATACCAAAATGTTGAACAAGGATCTTCAATCACCAAAGATTTGGGCTCAGTATCAACCAATCAACCACCACAATTATCATACCAAAACCATAAACCAACACCCCATTACCGGTTGCTTTCGGGTTGCCCACAAAGGGCAAGGTATGGGACTTTATTATGGCCTCAAGATCAGCCACGCGGGCTAAGAAAAAGATAAGAAACAAAAGGCATTGAACCAAGGAAGCACGAAGCCAAGAAGACAAGAACAAGGGCACCGTTTTCTCTCAAACAAAGGAGGATAATAAAACCAATTCCACATAGACGTGAACAACGGTAATGGGCAACATATATAATTGAATAGTATGGGCTTTTAGGTTAAAAGATAATAAGGCCCAATAGGTAGCATATAAATGAGTTGTCAACCAAAAAGCCATCCAAGGTAATGGGTCGGGCCATGAGTAGCACTAATTAAATTAGATTACTTCAAATGGCCCAAATATGTTATGGGATTTGTTTAATCAATTGTGATGTCGATATACTACTTCAGTCATCTGGTCGATGCCGACTGAATAAATAATGAGTTTACATCATCGCCCGAGATGTCGTTGGACAAAAATTTGCCTAACAAGTCTTAATAGATTAGCAGAGCCAAACCAACCTCTAATCAATTAAGGTCGTTGCCTAAGTCTTCCCGTGATCCCCTATCCATGTAATTTTGTGCCCTTTTAATTCATCATTGATATACAATGAAATCTCTAATGGAATGTACTGTCAATAGATTTCTTTCATCTATAATAGTTTTAAAATGTTTACTAATTTAACTTGAAGAAACTCTGTCGATAGAGTGACAAAAATAAAAGAATATTACAGATAAAAAATTTCTTTAGAAATGAAATTGCAAAAGAAAAATTGTGATGATCTACGTTATGTTGGTAATAATATCTTAAAAGTATCTTATTTATAGGGAACGTTTTTGGTAAATAATGTACTAAAAATTAAGCATTATCCATTATCCATGGAAAATTCTATTGATTAAGAAAATAATTATTTATTTTAACAAGGATGAGAAGATGGCGTGGAGAATGGTGTGGAGAAAGAGAAGATGGAAGAAGAAAAGGGAAATGAGAAGTGAGGAAATGAAATTAGGGATTTGGGGAGGGAGACGAGGGAAAAGTTGCCTTAAAAGGCAGAGAAGCAGCGCCTCACTGAAAAAAATGTAATTGTAAAAAAAAAAATTAATGTGTGCGGTGCCTGGGCACCGCGACTATAGCTCCCAGGCGCTGCATTGCTGAAAAAAAAAACTTTCAGCTTAGCAAATCTACTCGGTTTTTGGGCAAATATGCAGCGCTTTGGCATTAGGTTTCTTTTTATTTTGCCCGTTACCTCGAATTTACCACTCATGACTTTATCATCATCTCCATCTTGATGATTTGGGTGTCAATCTCCCTTTACTCTTGTTTACACCCCTAAACTTACAGTTCGTCCTACAATACAATGAGAATGTTACGAATAAGACAATCATTATAAACAACGAATGAAATAATGAAAACTAAAAACTAAGTAATGAAAAGGGATAGAGCTTGGGTTGCCTCCCAAGAAGCTTCATTAGCTAGACTTTGTGCCACGATTATTCTGAAACAGCTAGTTCAATGTTCTCTTTAGCGGTGGGAAAATCCTCGACATAATGTTGATGCATTGTCCATTAACCTTGAAATTACCCTTTGTTGGGTGGTGTAATTTAACTATACCGTAAGAAAATACTTGGGATACTGTGAAAGGCCCGGACTATCTTGATTTCTTCTGGGAACATCTTAAGTCTAGACTTATACAAGAGTATTTGATCCCCTACGCTGAAAATATGTTGTCGAATGTTTTTCTCATGTCATTGCTTCGTCCTTTCTTTGTAGATGGATGCATTTTTATAAGCTTTTCTTCTCAACTCTTCCAATTCATGAAGCTGTAGTATTCTTGTTTCTCCAGCCTTTTCAAGGTCCATATTCAACTGCTTCAACGCCCAGTATGCCTTGTACTTGAATTCAACTGGTAGGTGGTAGGCTTTACCGAATACTATTCGATAAGGCGACATTCTAATTGGCGTCTTGTATGCGGTATGATAAGCCCACAAAGTATCGTCCAATTTTTTGGACCAATCTTTTCGGGTTGCATTCACCGTGAGTTCCAAAATCCTTTGCAACTGCCTGTTGGATGTTTCAACCTGTCCACTTGTCTGAAGGTGATAGGGTGTCGCTATTCGATGTTGTACTCCATATTTAGCAAGAACTGCCTGGAATAATCGGTTACGAAAGTGAGTTCCACCATCACTGATGATGGCTCTTGGAGCTCCATAGCGATTGAAGATATTTTTTCTTATGAAATCCACCACTACCCTAGCATCATTGGTCGGTAACGCCTTTGCTTCTACCCATTTGGAGACGTAACCCACTGCCACTAGGATATATCGATTGTTATATGGAAAAGGTCCCATAAAATCAATGCCCCAAACATCGATGACTTGACTTCCAAAATATTGTTTAGTGGCATCTTGTGATGGGCAGAAAGGTTACATGTTCGTTAACACTTATCACAAGATCTGCAGAAACTGTGATAGTCCTTAAATAATGTTGGCCAATAGAGACCACTTTGAAGCACCTTCGTTACAGTTTTAGTCGGGCCAAAGTGTCCACTATACGTCGAAGCATGAGCCTAGGAAAGTATTGGTTTCATCTCATCCTCTAGTACATATCTTCTGATAATCTGATTTGCCCCTCTTCTGTATAAATGTGGATCATCCCAATAACAAAATTTCGCCTCATGGAGAAGTTTCTTCTTCTACTGATAAGTGAAGTCTGGATCCACATTCTCACTTTCTAAGTAATTAACAATGTCTGCAAACTATAGAGCATTTTCCAACTACAATAATTGCTCATCAGGGAAGATTTCATTGATATCCACCTCATCAAACTCTTTCAACTGCTCTAGCCTTGATAAGTGATCTGCTATTTGGTTTTTTGTCCCCTTCTTATCACAAATTTCAATGTCAAACTCTTGTAGTAACAGAACCTACCGAATCAACCTAGGTTTAGCATTTTTCTTCTCGAATAAATATTTTAAAATTGATGATTTGTGTAAACTATCACCTTCGAACCAATGAGATACAAATGGAATTTATTAAAGGCAAACACCATTGCAAGCATTTCTTTTTCAATTGTTGCGTAGTTGATCTAAACATCTGTCAATATTTTGCTGGCATAGAAGATGAAATGCAAGAACTTTTCCTTTTGTTGGCCTAACACTACTCCCACTGCGAAATCACTATCATCACACATGAGTTCAAATGGTAGTTCCCAATCTGGTGCCACTATAACAGGCACAGATGTTAACTTTTCCTTTAAAGTGTTAAAAGCATATAAACACTTATCAGAAAAGATAAATGGCACATCCTTCTCCAGTAAATTGCACAGAGGTTTTGTAATCTTCGAGAAGTCCTGGATGAAACGTTTGTAAAACCCCACATGACCTAAAAAGCTTCTAACCTTTTTGACTAAAGTAGGTGGCTGTAATTTTTCAATCACCTGAATCTTTGCTTTATCGACCTCAATGCCCTGTGATGAAATCTGATGACCCAACACTATTCCCTCTTTTACCATAAAGTGATGTTTTTCCTAGTTGAGCACCAGATTCTTCTCTTCACACCTTTGTAAAACAAGTGATAAACATTCCAAACAGTCATCAAATGAGTCTCCAAACACTGAAAAAAATCAATGAATACTTCTATGTACTTCTCAACCATGTTGAGAATAGTGCCATCATACATCGCTGAAAAGTTGTAGGTGCATTGTATAGACCAAAGGGCATTCTTCTAAAGGCAAAAGTACTGTAGGGACATATGAAGGTTGTTTTCTCTTGGTCTTTTGGAGCAATTGCTATCTAATTATACCCCGAGTATCCATCTAGAAAATAGTAATGAAAATGACCTGCTAACCATTCCAACATCTGATCGATAAAGGGCAATGGGAAGTAATATTTTCTGGTGGCATTATTAAGCTTCCTATAATCTATATACACTCTCCATCCCGTTACTAACCGTGTTGATATCAGTTCGTTGTTCTAGTTCTTCTCTACCGTAATTCCATCATTTTTAGGCACTACATGTACTGGACTCATCCAAGAACTGTCTGAAATGGGGTAGATAATTCCTACAACGAGCAATTTCAGCACCTCTTTCCTTACTACTTCCTTTAGAGTTGGATTTAATCTACGTTGTCCCTCCACAGATGGCTTAGACTTGTCCTCCATCAATATTTTGTGCATACAAAGAGTAGGACTGATTCCTCGAATATCACCTATAGTCTATCAAATTGCAGTCTTGTGCTCCCGAAGTATCCCCAATAACTTATTTTCCTCTTCTTTTATCATGTCATTAGCAATGATCACTGGCAAAGTTGTAGAGTCTCCCAAATATGCATAACAGAGATGGGATAGTAAGGGTTTTAACTCCAGAGTTGGTTCTTTCTCCACTAAAGGTACTGGTGGTGTAGGATTGGAACTAATAGACTCGTATTGCCAATATCTCTTTCAAATTGGTTGTTCAACCAAACTTACTGTACATTCTGTTCCATTTGACTTTGCTCCCTCTAATTGTGCGCTGTCTGCTTTATGTAAAAATTTTGGATGTGTTGCAGATGTATTGTATTAAATGTATCGGCCACAAGCTCATCAAGAACATCTACTTGGCTACAAGTATCTGAAGTCAATGGGTGTTTCATTGCTTTGAACATATTGAAAATGACTTGTTCATTGTCCATTCGAAGAATCATTTTTCCGTTATAGACATCATTTAGAGCTCGCCCAGTAGCCAAGAATGGTCTTCCCAAGATTAGAGGAATGTTTGAATTCTCTTCCATGTCCAAGATAATGAAATCTGCCGAAAAGATGAACTTATCAACTTTGACAAGCACATCTTCAATTATCCTCTTTTGCCTTTTGACAGAACGATCAGCAAGTTGCAATGAGATTGTTATATGTTTAGCTTCCCCAAATCAAGAGACATGTACATAAAGAGTGGCATCAAATTAACATTAGCACCTAAGTCACATAAAAAAGGCTCGAAATAATTAGAATCTATGGTGCACGGTATAGTAAAACTCTCTGGAACACCTTATCTATCTTTTGCATATACTGATTGAACATCTCTCCCAAACTTGGTTTTTTCTCTTGCCGGACATTATTTGGAACATTCGCGGGTTGATTATTAGACCATCTGAAGTTCAAGTATTGTCTCCATCATGGGTTATATGTTTGTGAATATGGATTATAATTGCGGGGAGCCATTTTGAATGAAGTTGACCTATTCCTCAGGAAAGCCTATAGACATACAATGTTCTATCAAATCGTTAGCTCTACAATTTTCACATGATGGATCACTCATTACTGCATGTGTTCCTCTCGTTTGTGATTTCACCAATAATTTTACTTGCTTTGTCAAGGCTGCTATTAGTGCATTGGTAGATGTTGTGTTCTCAAGTTCATACATCTTCGATGCTCTCGGTGGTACCACTCTTTCTGATGAAAACATTTAGTGTTTTATGGCAGTTAGCTCAATTTCGTATTGGCTCTTTGAATTTGTTCCATCCCTCGTGGTAGCTCGCTCCTTCCTGCTGTTGGAAGGTTTGAATTTCCAACCTAAGTTTAGCTACTTTTGTCGGTGGAAAGAATTTGTTGCAGAATTTTCTGGTAAGGTCTTTCCATGTAGTAATGCTTGCATGAGGTTCGGCATCCAACCACTCTAATGCGCCATCTCTAAGTGCATATGGGAATAACCGCAGTTTCATAGCATCTTCATTGACCCCCGGAGTATGGAAATTCTGATAATTTCGGAGAAATTTGGAGATGTGTGTATTCGGATTTTCATGAGACAACCTATAGAATTGGAGAGTATTGATAATCAAGTTGATCCACTCTATCCTTATTTGAAAATTATTTACCCCCGAAATCTGGATACACAATACTGGAGCGTGCAGGTATAGCTATAGGTGTCAAGAACATTGAAACACGCAAATCTCCTTCATTTATTTTCCTTCGCTCTTACTGCTGATCCGGTGGTGCAGTTACTCTTGCAGCAAGATGTCCAATTGGCTGAATATGAATCGAAATATTTTAATCATCTGCAATTTGATGTTGCTGTTTTTGTTTGTGTTCTTTGAGCCTTCATCTGAAGGTGCGTTCTATCTCCGAGTCAAACGATTCAAGTTTGTCACCTTGGGCACAGAGCATGCAACTAACACTTCTTTTTTTTGTAGAGAAAGGAAAATAAACAACTCAAGTAACAGATAAAAAAAATAAACTAAGACTAAAAGTAAATAGGCCCTGGCAACGGCGCCAAAAACATGTTACGTTTTTTATATCGCAAGTGTACAATATCGTAACAAGTAATAAAGTGGATCTTTGAGTCCGAATTATCGTTCCCACAAGGACTATATTTAAGACTTAATCTACTTTTACTAACTCCTATTTGATTAAAAGACAAATAAAGAATGGTAATAGTTATGAATATTTTTCTCTGTGGAATAACTACTTCAAACTAATGGAAAGTATAAGAAGATTGTAAACAATGATTGATAAAATATTCAAATACGTAATGAATATTAGGGCAAAACATGTTCATCTAATGACCATCTTAATTTCTAATTCAAGATTCTAACCTAATGTAGTATTCGGTCGAATTCTTCTATTGTATTCAATTTACCTCTCTCGAGTTCTCATTAAGCCTATTTAACTAATTCAATTCCATATCTCTATATGAATTGCCCTTAGTTAAACGAAAAATATGGTTCTAAGAATTCCTTTTACGACCGCAATAATTAGTATAGGTATTTCTATACGTTATACTACTTTACCTGATTTTATTATACGATCTAAGCCTCAAACTCACCTCTCGATTCGTAAGAAACTCAAGTAATCATCAAATTATTGGCCAAATAATTCAAAACATTAAGCTCATAACAAAATCAACATATAAAAGAATAAACTACAGAATCTTTGAATAAGGAATTAAGGATCACAAAAGACTACATTGTTTGCCCTAATCTAGAGTTTAGTTACGCTTTATGTAAAAGGAAAAACAAAGATATAGAAAAGAATCAACTCTTCCACCAAGGTCTTCTTCTGCTTCCAATCCTTTCTTTAAACTTGAATCCTGTGATGAATTTCTTCTCTTGATTTACCTCATCGATCTCTCGTTGTATCTCTCTTTTTTTTCAATGTGTGGAACCCCTAATTCGCGCCTTCTNGACTATACCTTTAGAACAATACTAACAAACACATTAAAAACGCTCTATAATCATACAATTGATCCAACTATTAAGTTAAATTGGTATAAAACTCGTGTGTAAAACACACTTATCAATATACTACACAAACAACTTGAGGAATTAATTAGTTCAATATAATGTTTGACATTTGAATAACTATTCAATCAAATAGAAAACATAATTAATTCTCAAAAATATGAATAATCATGATATAATTTTATAAGAATCAATATCCATATGATAGGAGTTGTATGTTTTCTTTCAGGGATAAACACACATTCAAAATGATATATTTTTTGAAACGTGTGTTGCTTTGGGAATACATTGTATTTACTATTGCGTCTTCAAGAGCAATATATCAATATTTTTTGAAATATTAAAAATTTAATGTTTTCAAGAGAAATAACATATTATTATTTAAAATATAAATTATGTAAAGATTTACTTTTCAAGAGCAAAAATGTAAGTTATGTTAGATTTTACTTTATTATGCTCTTCGGGAGCAAGTAAACTCTGACTAGAATATCAATAACAATGTGTTATTTAAAGAGCAATAATATTTTATAATAGATAGATATACGAGTACTAAATTCATAAACTATACTCATATAAAAATGAACATGAACGACATAATTAATCGAATGAAGAGCAAAAAAAAAATGATATTTAACTAGGAGAAAAGATGAAACACACTTAAAATATTGCCTTGAATTTATTAACGCAGATTCCAATTAAAAATTAGTTATGTTAGCGGTTTTTTTTTTTTTGGCCTTTTTTCATTAACGTTAATTGATTTGATTCATAATTCATTAATGCAAACAGATATTCATACAAAATAAAAACATAATCACTATGTGTACCATAAAATAATCATTGATTCTTCAAGAGCAATGAATCAATATTGAAATTGTAATATCATGTCCTTCTTGGACAAGTAATATTTCGCTGGAATATTAGAATAATATAATTATTTTTTTTTTGGAAAATCTACATAATATTCTTCAGAAATATTAATGGAATTGTAAATCTTATTTCTTCATGAAAGCGCAATTAGAAATAAATTTTATTCAAGAACATAATATTAAAAAATATTATACTTTTTCAAGAGTAATAATATAATATTATTTTAAAATTTGTATGTGTGAATTTGTACTTCTTCAGGAACACCAAAATTATACAAATATCATATTCTTTTCCAAGCAATGCTGTAATATTCTTCTGTAATATTAATTTAGATTGTTTCAGTTCAAGAATAATAATATAACATTCTTCTGTAATATTGATTTAGATTATTTCTTTCAAGAACAATAATATAATACTCTTCTGGAATATTGTATTGGAATATCGAACAAAAAAATTACATTCATGTAATGTTAAGGGATAGAATCCCACATCGAATAAAGATGAAAATATAGACCAATTTATAAAGGTTTGTGTACTGCTTTTAATAAGGTTGACATTTTAAGATGGAACCCCAAATTTTAACATCATATCAAAACCCGTTAAGTTTCAATGAGCAATTTGATCCAATTAAGACTCAATAAAATGAGCACACAAATTTCAAAATTGGTGCGCTCAAACGAGCCACCATCTTGTGAGGGCATGTTAAGGGATAAAATCCTAGGTCGAATAATGATAAAAAATATAGACCAATTTATAAAAATGTGGGCTACTCCTCTTAATAAGGTTGACATTTTAAGATAAAAACTCAAATTTTAACATGTAAATGTTTATTTATCAAATATTGATGTAGTCAAATCGATATAATGACATCAAATAATTGTATTTCTTTATTGTACAATTTAAAATTAAGATAATACTAACCTTTTATTTGAGTAGATTAAAAGAGTTTCTTTATAAACTCAATTGGCTAGAACTTCCTGTCATTCTTTGATTGAAGGAAAAAAAATTCTACCTCGACTAACTAAAGATTTGAAAGCAAGAAGAGAAATAAATTTTGTTAATTCAATTGGTTAGAACTCCGTGCTGATACATGTTATGAAATGGAGAGAAATGAGAAGAAACTAGAGAAGCCAATAGAATTGTTTGTTATAATGAGAACTAAAACTCCATGTGAAATTAAGGATGCAATTGTAATAATTACTAGGCTATATGGGTATAATTGTCATTAGCTGATAATCATATTATTTACAAGAATTTCTATCCTTTTATAATTGAACGTTGAATTGAAAATATGTATTTTCTTGCATTCTGTCAGCAACAATTGGCATGTAAGGAAGCAAATCTAGCTATTTTCATTATTTGTCCATGACATTCAACGTATAAGAAAGCAAATCTAGTTACTTTCATTTATATACCACACAAACAAATAACGCGGTTGCCTAAGTCACCACATTTAGGTGAGCCCCTCATATTTTAGAAACTTCCCTATAATATTCTACCTTTATAATTCCCATTGCTCTTCTAATGAAATCTCGGATGGAATGTTCTACCAACATATTTATGTAAGACCTATTAATTTGGTCCACGTAATATTATTATATAAATTAATTAATGATAGGTAATTATTGATAAAATTCTATTGGTCCATTGAGAAGTGGCAGTTTAATAACTGTTCACTCTGATGGAAAGTGAATAGTTTTGTTTTATGGTCCATGACTTCGATGGAAAGTGAATAGTTTTCTTTTATGGCCATGAAACTGTCTCTCTCTGCCTATAAATGTGAATGTAGCCCATCAAATAAAACTTTTTTCTTTTATGTTTCTTGATCAATTAATCTATATGTGAAAATCATGAATTCTAAAAATCTTGTTATTAAGGTTATTTAATTGCTTACATGTGGTATCAAAGCCAAATTAGGGAATTCTTGATTTTCCTTTAAAGATTGTTTTTATTTCATTTATCGATTCTTCGTAACTTTTATCGATTTATGAATCAGAGGCCTTAAACTATAGATCGGTGGAAATCAATTGGTGAAAATGATGTGATTTGCAGCTTTGACTCAAAGTCTACATGACATAGATGCAGTAGCCTTTTAATTAATTATTACTTTAATAACCTGCTATAAAGTGTGTCCCATTTGCATATAGAATCTGATTACGTAAAATAAAAGAGTTCTTATAGTCAAGTGATGGGTTTATTAAGTTTTTGTTGCTAAAAAGGAACATGTAAATCTGTAAATAAATGTTATATTTATGTAATTAGTGTTGGATTAATGTTGTTTGTTAGTCACCAAAGTGGCCAAACCTTATGGTATTGCGAACACTAAATTACATAATTTATTTGTCAATTAATCTTGATGTCTGATGCTTATAAATGAAGATGACATCATCATCATCATTATTATTATTATTATTATTGTTGTTGTTGTTGTTGTTGTTGTTGTTGTCAAGAGTATATTGACGTTCATATATATTATAAAATTGTTATGGATCGCCCAAAGGCTAATCAATTAATTTTATTAATCTTGAACATTATCATGGTTAATTGATATACTTAGTTAGATATGATGTGTATATCCAAAGATAACATACATGGCTGATTAAGATATATTTAATTACCAATTACGTAAAATTAACTAGCATCATTATATTTATTATGATTGTATAACATAGTATCGCCGAAAGGATAACTATGGTGTACATTTAATGTTATTTGAATTTGAATTTAAGTGTTTAATTCAAAACTCAAATCATTAATGCTAGAGCATATTTTGCAGTATCTGTTCCCATTTCTCTACATTCGCACGCTTTATCTGTACCACTGTTTAATGGGCTCAATTTTTCTGATTGGTGTAAACAAGTCCAGTTTAACTTAGGTGTATTGGACTTAGACTTGGTACTTCAAGTTGAGAAACCTACTGATCTCACTTATAAGAGTAGTTCCGATGAAAGATCCTTTTGTATGTTGATGACATCTTGCTAGTTACTAATGATCTCAGTCTATTACATGAGACTAAGAAATTTTTCTCTAAAACTTTTGAAATGAAAGATATGGGAGAGGCAACCTATATGATTGGAATTGAAATATTCCGAGATAAGTCACAATGATTGTTAGGGTTGTCTCAGAAAGCATATATCAATAAAGTTTTAGAGAGATTTAAGATGGAGGATTGTTCAGCAAGTGTCGTTCCAATTCAAAAAGGTGACAAATTTAGTCTCATGCAATGTCCTAAGAAAGAATTGGAACGTAAACAAATGACAACTATTCCTTATGCATCTCTTGTGGGGAGCTTAATGTATGCTCAGACTTGCACTAGGCTAGACAACAGTTTTGCTGTCGGAATATTGGGCAGGTATCAAAGTAACTCAGGACTTAATCATTGGAAAGCTGCAAAGAAAGTGTTGAGATATTTGCAAGGAACGAAAGACCACTGCTCACTTATAGGAGATTTGATAACTTGGAAGTCATTGGATATTCGGATTCAAACTTTGTTGGATGTGTGGAGATTAGAAAGTCCACATTTGGCTAACTGTTGATCTTAGCTGAAGGGGCAATATCATGGAAAAGTGCAAAGTAGTCGGTCATTGTTGCATCCACTATGGAAGCTGAGTTTGTAGCGTGCTTTGAGGCCACAATTCAAGGAAATTGGCCACGGAACTTTATTTCAAAGTTTGGAATTGTCGACAGTATTGCTAAGCCGCTGAAACTTTATTGTAATAATTTTGCAGCTGTCTTCTTTTCAAGGAACGACAAGTACTTTAAAATTATTTGAGCTTGTTTATGTTTTTTTTTTTATTTTGACAAAATATTATTCCTATCATAATAGTTGATATATGTACATGAATGGATTATATAAATGCTGACAGGGACGGGTCTTTTCAAAGACATTATTGAAATGCAGTTATTGAACTTCTCATTACGTGTCATGTTAGGTGGAGACTAATATTGTAGTACATGGAAGGAATTATGTCGAAATAATGATGTAAAACCACCATGGCTCTTATTTAGTCTTTACTTAAGGATGATATATTAAATGACCAATGTACGAGGGCATTTTAATTTTTCATATACGCATTATGTTATAGACCACATAACGATATAATATTACATGGACCAAGTGGGAGAATGTAAGACCTATTAATTTGGTCCAGGTAATATTATTATATAAATTAATTAATGTTGGTTAATTATTGATAAAATTATATTGGTCCATTGAGAAGTGGCAGTTTAATAACTGTTCACTTTGATGGAAAGTGAATAGTTTTCTTTTATGGCACATGACTTCGATGGAAAATGAATAGTTTTCTTTTATGGGCATGAAATTGCGTCTCTCTGCCTATAAATGTGAATGAAGCCCATCAAATAAAACATTCAATTACAGAAAGGAAAAGAAAGAGAACGATTTCTAGATTTCACCAGTTTCTAGGTTTAAATCTTTCAACTATTGCTATCGATAAAAGTATGTTTCTTGATCAATTAATCTATATGTGAAAATCATGAATTCTAAAAATTTTGGTATTAGTTATATAATTGCTTACAATTTATTCATTTGTAATAATTCAAATTATTTTAATAAATTTAACTTAAAGAAGCTCTATAGGTTATCAAAGAGGAAAAAAAAAGTTACACACAAAAGAGTTCGTAGTAATGAATAACGAAAAACTTGAGATTATGGATAGATGTCTTATGTCAGTGAAAATATCGTAAAAGTATCGTATTAAATTTAATATTTACAGGGAAATTTCAGTAAAGTAAAAAATTAAGCATTATCCATGGAAAGTTCTATCATGATTACTTATAAATTTTCTGTTGATAATGTTTAAAGATTATTATATTAGAAATTTAAATTTTAAGAGAAATTTCCTTGACAGTAAGGTAATAAATTTTAAAATTAAATATCAACTATTCAATATTCTGTCCAGAACCTTAGATATTACAAGAGCCCTCGATGTTGATCTAGTTTTAGTTAGTAGTAATTCAAAAAAAAAAAAATCTTAATGAGTATAATTTAATGACAGCAATTCTATCATTGAATAAAGTAATAAAATGAAAAATAGATACTACCTATCAAAAATCTAGTAAGTAAAAAACAAAAATAATAACAATAATTTCAAATTAACAATGGAGATTTTAGTGTGGTAATAATTAGAAAATTATTAATAAATTTTATTTATTGATAAAATATCCATCGTCAAAGAAATTAAGAATAATTATTGCTTCAGAAAATTTTCAGTAATTAAATAAAAATAAAAAATAATTTATTATTACAAACATATTTTTAGACTTTTAGCTAGTGAAATAAAAAAAATACATATTTTAATAAAGTTAATTTATCTATAAACTTTCATCAATAAATAAAGTAATAAAGATATAAAAATCAAGTACTAAAAATAAGTAATTTTCTTATAAATAAGATAAAATTTATAAAATATTTTTTTTAGTAATATTATAAAAAAATGTAAAGAAAGTTACACCATGGCTACTTCGTTGAATACGCATTAGCAATCACCAATGGCCTTGTAACAATAATTTCTTGATTACATTCATAATCATCCATTGTTGCTCCATCTAAATTTCTTATTACTATCATTGATGAAAGGAACGAAAAACGCGCTAAAACGAAGGAAATCCAAAGTTTGGGGGACCAAAGTGTAAACACTCAATAGTTGATTCGGAGCAAAAAAAGATGATTGAAGATCATATAAGATCAATTTAATGCAATTGGAGGTCAAACGAGTGAAAAAAAATGAAAGTATTTTCACAAATCAATTCTCAGCCAAAAAAGTTATGCTATAGATTTTTAGCTTCAACTTGAAACCCATTTTTCGGATAGCAAACATTCAAATTGGAAAAATTGTATTTCTAAAAACATTGTAGCCCTTTGAATTACATTTCCAACGCATTTTGAATTAGCTATAGAGAAAGTTATGGTCAAAATACCAAAAGCTGATCATAGATGAACCTGCGCGCATTACACTTTATTTTCCCCAACCCGAGAGCTATTTGGTTTTACGGTGCGCGTGCGGCAATTATACTGGTGCGCACGCATGGGTATTTTTCGTATACGAATCTTTAATTTCCTTTCGCGATTTAAACTCTTTTGGAAACCAAATTGGATGCGATTTTGACTTATTTTATGGCTCGTATAAATAGAGAACGAGAACAAGAGATACACATTCAAAACTCTCTCTTGCCTCTTCATACACCATAGTTTCAGCAAATTCATCAAGAACAAGAGGTCAATTGCTATATTTTGAGAAATGAGATCAAGCCATAGCAAGGAATTAAAGGTCCATTACATCAAGATTTTGAAAAATTCAACTGTGGGCTTGAAGATCAACATTTTTTGATTTATTTCAAGATCCGGGTGATATTTTTCTATTATTCTTTTTGTAATTTATATATTAACATAATAGGCTAGATCCACTTTTGTATTGGATGAAGATGAACCCTATTTGTTTATTTGTTTTAATTCAAGACTAGTAGTTAAGTTTATTTCTTGTGTTTCTTGATTAGTTTTATATACCCATAGCATTATTTAATTGATTGGCCACCAATTAGATAATTAGTTACTTGTTGTAGTATTGAGAGACTCACAATAAGTTTAGAACGTGGCAAAATTAACATATGTGCAATAGATGCTAGGAATAATATTTATCACATGTACAATCATATAGATAATCTAAACTTTAATGCCTTCGATCATTGAATTCGGGCTAGAAATAGATTCGGATTGTGGTTAGAATAGATTTAATTTGTCTTGAAAAAGAGAATTAATTACAATAGAATTATTGATTGTCAAGAACGCATGAACGGAACTAAATTACAAATCAAGAATTGAAATAGATAGCAATAAGCGAATTCGAGATCCAATACAATCATTCATAAATTGATAAAAACCACATTTTAACCGCTTTCTTAGATTAATTAAACATAAAATAAAATCATAATCTCTTTTATTTACATAATTCAAATCCCATAAAAAGTTAGTAAACTTGAATTGAATTTATTCTCAGTGGGACGATAATATCAACTCATCCATTCTATTACTTGTCAATGATCCCGTACACTTGTGGGTTTTGAACGAAGATTGCTCGAGCCCCTTTTGTGTATGAAATCGTTATAGTAACAATTCGGTAAAATTCTGTAAGCTTACATGATCATCAACAAGAAATAGTTTTCAAAAATAAGAGTATTGTTCCCACGAGGAATAGACTTTAACTTGAATTGTATCAATTCGAAATCAAATTCAAATATAACCGACTCACATGAATAAAATGATATTTTGAAATTGTTTAATACTAATATCTATTTTTTCTATCTAATTACATGGAAAGTGTGATTTTATGAAGACCCAATATATACGAGAAGAGCTTGTTAGAATTCCGACTCTACCTATTGACGAGTGTGTTTTACTCACGAGTTTTATACTATTTTAACTTGATTATTGGTTAGATCTTATGAGTATTGAATGCTTTTAATGTGTTTATTAGTGTTGTCTTATAGGTTTGATGAGGTGAAGTTAATGATGGCAAAAGTGAAGGAAACAATGGCTTGAAATCAAAAGAAAAGAAAAAGGGGCAAAATAGTCAATCTACAATACCAAAAGAAGAACCTAACCGAGAGGGTGGTGCCTCGGTGCCAATGAACAAGCATAGGGGTCAGAGGTGTGGCGTCGAAGTGTACGATTGTAACAAGTAATATAGTGGACGTTTGAGTCCGGATTATCATTCCAACTAAGACTAGACTTTAATGCTTCGTGATGTGTTGTGATTTTTTATCTAACTATTGAAAATAAGTGGATGCACACCAAGATCAATTTAGTGTTTCAAATATGGAATAGATATTATGGCACAACAATTTCATGTATTGATAACCTTTAAATCTTAATCAAGATTCATAACATAATGTAGTGTTCGATCGAATTCTTCTATTGTATTCAATTTACCCCTCTCGAGTTCTCATTGAGCCTATTTAACTAATTAAATTTCATATCTCTATACGAATCAATTTTAGTTAAACAAAACACTGGTTCTAAGAATTCATATTATGACCGCAATAATTAGTATATGTATCTCTATACGTTATACTAATTTATCGAATTTTACTAT
>CAIGRB010153212.1:0-31166 GCA_903798255.1 Fraxinus quadrangulata | reverse complement strand
GAGGCTGGACAATTGGACAGCTTGGAGTGCAGATCGTGATCGTTCCAGTTCAAGAAAAAGCAAAGGAGTTTGCAGAAATCATCAAAGGTATAATTTCTATCACAGTTTCTATCTAAATACAATGTAGATCCTTGTATGGGAATTGAAATTGCTTATTTTCCGCTGCGCATGTTTAAGTAAATTTCCAACAGTATCAACTAGTCTAATGACTTCTTCCAACAAAAATCCTTCAAACAGTAAGAAACACATCATATCATTCCATAAAGAAACTACCTAATTATGATTAATGTTTTGAGTTTAAACGTACCTTTTGTTGCTATCAATGTGATTTACTCTGAAAAATTTCCCTCGATCACAAGAAATGATATATAAAATGTTTAAGTGTACAACACAATCAGATGCTATTACAACTTTGCTGCTCGTCTTCGCTACAATTGTAATTACAAATTCGTGATGAATAATAATTTCCATGGCTTGTCTCTTTTAAAGAATGCTGCTGTAAATCTCAGAATTTTGAATTCAATCTTTTTACTTCTTCCAAAAAATTTCCTTCCTAACGAGTAAATAGGAAATGAGATTCAATTATCCCTTTAACTTCAAATTTAGAATCTGTTTTATTTCACTCATATAACTATNAAAGAAACTACCTAATTATGATTAATGTTTTGAGTTTAAACGTACCTTTTGTTGCTATCAATGTGATTTACTCTGAAAAATTTCCCTCGATCACAAGAAATGATATATAAAATGTTTAAGTGTACAACACAATCAGATGCTATTACAACTTTGCTGCTCGTCTTCGCTACAATTGTAATTACAAATTCGTGATGAATAATAATTTCCATGGCTTGTCTCTTTTAAAGAATGCTGCTGTAAATCTCAGAATTTTGAATTCAATCTTTTTACTTCTTCCAAAAAATTTCCTTCCTAACGAGTAAATAGGAAATGAGATTCAATTATCCCTTTAACTTCAAATTTAGAATCTGTTTTATTTCACTCATATAACTATCTTGCTTAGTTTAATAATCTATATTGTTACCCAAACTACATAATTAAGAAAAAAACATGAATTAATACTTACCTTCGTTTGATATTTATATTTTTACCATGTTACATTTCCCCTCGAGGTTAAAATATAATACCTGCAATGTAATAGACGACACCACCATCACTGTTGCTATCATAGTATTGGTCTTATATTCCTGATTTCGAATGTTTCTTCAATTGTTTGTTTGACATTGTGATATGCTAATGACGTTTGAATGCTATTATTCGACA
Organism: Fraxinus quadrangulata; assembly: GCA_903798255.1. Lineage (NCBI taxonomy): Eukaryota > Viridiplantae > Streptophyta > Magnoliopsida > Lamiales > Oleaceae > Fraxinus > Fraxinus quadrangulata. The sequence goes on along the minus strand of CAIGRB010153212.1, from coordinate 29,888 downwards.
CAAGGTACGAAATGAAAAAAGGTTGAAACTGTTAGTTTTTGATCCTGGATTGCACCTTCATAGAAGTAACAATTTTTGAGCAATGATTTCGGATTTTTCGATCTTCTGTTGCTGATAGAGAACAATGCATCTATATAAACATCAACGCTGTTCACTTCAGTATGCAAATTGGTTGTTGATTCCATAAAATCTCTGCAAATTGCTGAAGATGATTTCTTTTGTATTCACACAGTATATCAGTGGGAAAAAAATGTTTTTGCCTGAAAAATTGTCATCGCCAGTGGAGTTCTATCTTCTTTGAATATTTGATGTCGTGTCCTATTTGAGAAGGCCACATTCGATCATTTAGAGTGTTCGTTTCAAAGCAGTCAAAAGAGATTATTTGTTATAAGAGTGTCAAAAACATTTCCGTGCTAAAAGTCAGCAAATAGGAACCTCCTTGGAAGGTCGGTTAATACGAGACTTCATGAGACATCATTGTGATCAAACTGAAAACTTGTCTCCCTATGACGTGAGAACTATCCTTTATAACCAATCAAAATTGAAGAGGTGTTCTCCATTTCATCAACGACGCATATCGTTACCAATTAAAGAAAAGAAATAATTGTCTAGGTTGCAGGCCATAAGCATTATAATGAGCCACTGTTGCCAAATTCTCTAGCTAATGAAATCCCTCAAAATAGTGTGGTGGTACTCATCACTAGGTCGGACACTAACTTGACAAGACTAGGGCAGCAAACTGTGATTTTGTGGCTTATATAAAGAGGAAAATGTATGACGAAATAGGCAGCTCACCACCTTGCAAAATTTCAAGCAAATATATGAGCTTTTCCTTACGTAATCTTTTCTGAATATCTTCAAGTTGATCTAGCAGTGTCACGTCATTTTTAGCCACTGAGACTTTGGAATGTTGATGACAATAAGGATTTCAATTAATGTTTGCATGATGAATCTGATATCAAATACATGCAAAATGTGCCTCATGCTAATGCCATTGGATCTGTTATATATACTATGGTGTATACTAGACCTAATGTTGCACATGCTATTAGCATTTTGAGTAAATTTATGGCAAATCTAGGTCCTGAACATTGGACTACTTAAAATGGATTTTAAGATACTCAAAAAGTTATGCTGATTTAGGTTTGCATTATATATTTTGTAAAGAATGAGTTGTGTTAAGAGGATATGTGAATTTTGATTATACTAGTGATAAGGATAGTAGGAAATCAATAATTGCATATATATTTACTTTGTGTGATACTTACATAAATTGGAAGTCTCAATTGTATTCTATTGTGGCCTTATCTACTATAGAAGCTGAATATGTAGTTGCTACTGAGGATATTAAGGAGGCTTTATGGTTTAAAGGCTTGTCGTATGAATTAAATGAATTGCATAATTATGTTGTTGTTTATTCTGATAGTCAAAGTGTCATTTGTGTAAAAATCCAATTTTTCATAAAATGACTAAACACATAGATATTAGAATGCATTTAATAAGAGACATAATTCAAAAAGAGTCCATATTGCATGAAAAAAATCCCTACAAAGTTTAATCCTGCTGATATGGAAACAAACGTACTTTTTCTTAATAAATTTAAATCTTGTTTGCAAATTCTGCAGAACTGTTACCTCTTGGTGTTTATGATGGAGAAACTGGAGTGTTTTGGTTTGTTTATATCATTGGCATCAAGTGGGAGATTTGATGGGCTGTGATGCCATTTATGTTAATTGCATTTCACTTTACTGGGCTGTGATGAAATTGGGCTTAGCCCATTGTTGGAATTACATAACCATTGCCTGATAACTTAAATGAAGTTGGCCCATTTACCCGACCCAAACTGAAGGACATGTGTATTGCTCTGGACCGTTGATCGATAGCTGAATCAATGGTTAGTCACACTCTTTTAATTTCCACTACATTAATGTCTTTAAAGTTTTTTCTGGACTCTCTCTCTTTCTTAGCTAAACTTTATCTTATTTTTATCTTTTAAAAGTGACAAAAATTATATTCGACCAGCGTGTTGGATCTAATTCTCACGAATGGGGTATTAAGTATTAATGATTTAAACAATGGTTTACAGAAAAATGATGTGGTGAGATATAATTAATGTCATAATTTCTTAAACTAAATAAATAAAATAAAACTTCTCAACTCTTTTTTTGATGCATCATCTGTATGTAAACCATTATATAACTCCATTATATATAAGTATCTTAATTCTTAAGTCAACTAGATCTCACCGGTTAATAATTGAATTGAGGGGTCAAAACGTGTCAATCTCGTAGCAATTTCTAAAAACCGACAAGTAGTTTAATAACCGGTCACTAAGAATACTCCCACACAGCTTATTGAGTTTCAAATCCTAGGTATGTAGTGTTTAATATAATTGAAAAGAGGTTGAGTGACCAGTTCAAAGAGTTCAAATAATACCTAACAAATTCGTAGATAATTATTCAAAATTTTATTTAGAAAGTGCATGAAGTTATTAACTACAATTTTCTGTTAATAATAAAATTAAATAGTGAAATATGAAATAACATCTTTCATTCAAATCAAGTTGATGAGTTGATTTCGATATTGTTGTGTTAATTATGCCCAAAATATCTGATACCACTTGTTGGGAATTGAAAGATTATGTATCACTCGATACCACTTGATATAAAATCAATCATTAGATTGAGATGTTGAAATTATATGACACAACAATGAAGTATTTGATCATAAGTAAAAGAATAAAAGAAGACAAGAAAATATAGCAGATGAATCATGAGATTTTATTGCACCAATAATAGTGAAAAAATATTAAGGAAATATGGATAATACAATTTTGCTATCATCACCTGCGATGCTATTGTATTCAATTACGAGGGATGGACCAATAGAAAAAGGCATACGGATGCTGATTTTGTTAAGCATGCTTTAAGTATAGTAGAATGTATACAATCTGTAATGGGCCTTCTTTAAAAGTATTTGGGTTTGATTCTACTTTTGGTTGTGTTATAGTTCAATTTGGTAAATTTTAAAATCATAATGAATTTTTGAGAATTTGAGGTAAAGTAGTGCTTGAATTCATTGGTATTTGGTTGAAGAAATCAATTTTGATTATTGTTGAAGAGTCAGTTCATTCCTTGGAAACGGATTTCCTTTTCCAAATGGAAAATATTTTGGAGTTTTGCTCGTTGCAGTGAAATTCGTGTTAACGAGGAGATTGTTAGAATTTAGGTGTGACCAAAATTCCTTGTTGAACTAATTGAAGAATTCTAATTATATTACACGTCAAGAAAAATTCAGTTTGAAATACTATTTGAGTCATATGTCAAGTTGAAATTATATTTTTGAAGCCTATTAGGAGTTGAAAATTGGTATTGGATTTGAAGAAGAGTTCGGAATGAAAAAACCAACTTAGAACGAAAAAAAAAAAAAAAAAAAGTGGGTAGAACGTTCGGCGCTGGTGCCTTTGCCTGGTTTTTGACTCGGGGCGCCCAGCATTGGGTAGCGTGGTGCCACCTGCACCTGTTCCAGATTTTTCGCATTTTCTCTCATTCTTCATTTTGAACACAATTTTTTGGCATATACTTCATCTACAAGAGGGTGACCGTTTGAAAACTCGTAAGTGAACGAGATCGTGATCAAGTAATATAGTAGTATGTAAAGTGTCGAACCCACGAGTACTATGTATTCGATCGAGTTATAATTAATAGTAGCGTTAATTGAATATCAAATATGATTTGAGTTTGCTATGCTAATATTTAAACTATCGATTAAATTAGAAAATAATTTAACTAGTTTGATTTCAAATATGTAAAAATATTGCTAAGATATAGAATCTCCCTTGTTAATCCATTTTTAATACAACAATTAAATTGACAATTTGTTATCATGCGAGTTGGTCGAAATTCCAAATTTGTTTAAAAGATTCTCTCGATAACAATTAAATCTAATCCTATATGTAACATTTCTATATCTCTATGAAAGATAAAAACATATAAAAAAGTATTAAACGAACTAGAATATCAAAATAACCATGCGAAGCATAAAAGTACATTTCTATCATTTATCGAATCTCACAATATTTATTACTACGTGCTAAAAATTTTATTACTTCTCTTGATGATAATAAAATCTACAAACAAATCAACTAATGACCAATTAATTGAAAAGCAGTTAAACCATAATAAATGTCCACGCATTCAAACAAATTAACGTAATTAATTAATACTAAAAATTTTAAAACAAGAGTTCATCTATATCTTTAGCAATGTAAAATCTAGTCTAACATGATATTGAAATTAAACAAGCAAAAGTGGAACATCACCGGAAATTGATCAAACGTGAACAAATCTGGTATTAATTTAAGCTGCCTTTTTTCTCCAATTAAAGCCTCTGATCTTCTCTGCGCGTGTACTAATTTACACACACACACACACACACATTCAAGTGCTCTGCCATGTCCTTTGTCTCTGTGTGTTTTAATTTATACATATATTTCAAAGCAAACGCCCATGTGTGTATATAATTTCTCTCCCTGGCTGCGGCGGTTTTTTCCTTATATGTCCGTCTTTTTTTTCTCTTCCCTATAAATATATAAAATCTAAACCACTAAATTTTTTGGTCTAAATTTAAGTTCAAATTGAGGCCCAATTAAATCAATGCTCAATTAAATTAATGGTTGCTTCCAAGCCCCAATTCTTTCATATAATGCAAGTTGATCCTTGTACATTAGCTTTTTATCATTTCTCACCATCTTTTATTTCCTTTCTTCAATTTCTTTTTCATTCAAAGAGTTTTACCTATTAAACATAAAATACAACAATTTAAAATATATTTTGTTAAAAGAACTATCAAATATTATTATTTTAGGTCCCGAATAAGTGTAAAACTTACACTTATCAGAGGGTTTGGACGTTACATGTTCCCTATGAATATTAGGTTCTTCTATACAATTATATAGTGTGAGAAAAGAAATTACTAGAATTTTAGGATCAATTGTCCACTAAGCTATATTCTTCAAATTCGACCATTTACGAGCTCCTAAAGGTAATGTACCAAACTGTATGTCAACCACGGTATTGAACTTGTCCTGATTGAGTTTTTTTAGTTCAGTTGCAAGATGTATAATTGAGACCTTTTATGTCCATCTAACACAACCTAGGCACCCTTACAAACATTCAGAACTCCACCTCCACCAAAAAGCTCATAACCTTTTGAATCAAGGATAGATAACGAGATGAGATTTTTTTTTCAAATTCAGAACATGTCAAACCTGACCAACTGCTCTAATTGTCCCATTCTATAGTTTCAATTTGACAGTACCAATTCCAACAACCCGATAAGGTGTGTTGTTTCTCATAAACACGACACCTTTGGGAACATTTTCATATGTAGTAAACAAGTCCTTATTAGGACATATATGAAATACACACGTTGAATCCATAATCCAATCCTCATCTGGTGTAGACTCGATGTCAGAAATAGCCAAGAGATCTCCCTCACTTACAATGTTCTCTGCGAGGCCTGCTTCACCTAGTCTCTAATTGTTTCCCATATTGACTTGTAGCCAACATTTATTTATTCTGCAATTTGTAGCAATCCTTCTTAATGTGCCACCTCTTCTTGCAGAAGTTACAAATCTGATTACTGAACTTAGACTTCGATCTGCCTTTTCCAAAACCACCATGAGCAATTATGCCTTCTCCATCTCTGACCTTAGAAACTAGATGCTTGACCTTCTATTTTGAAAACAGAGTATCATACACCTCCTTTATGGTAAGAGTATCACGACGAACACAATAGCATCAAGGTCAAATCTTATTTATTATACTTTACTTCCAAAGTTTCCAATTCAGCGACGATCTCTTTAAATACAACTAGATGATCTTTCGTTGATCCTTCTTTTGCCATTCGATGAGAGTATAAACACTACTTGAGATGCAACAAACTTGTCAAACTTTTAGTCATGCACAATTGCTTCAACTTCAATCATAAAGCAGCTACTGAACCCTCATTCAAAACGTCCTAAAGAATGGTATTCGATAGATGAAGATGAATGTGAAAAATTACCTTCTTATCCTTTCGTAATTTCTCCTCCCCAGTCAAATTTGCGGGGCATCTTGTTAATTCCCGGCAACACATCATCCAAATCCTGCTATGCAAGTACTGCACGCATCTTAACCGCCATAGAGAAAATCTATTGCTCCGATCCAAAATCAGAATGTCATACTTCATAGAAGCCATCATGAACAAAAGTCTCAAACAAATCAAATATTGCACTTTGTGGAACTGCTGAACCTCGGCTCTACTACAACTTGTTGTGTTAATTATGCCAGAATCTCTTATACCACGTGTTGGGAATTCAAGGATCACATATCGCTCAATACCATTTGATATAAAATCAACTATTAGATTGAGATGTTGAAATTATATGGCACAATAATAAAGTATTTGATTACGAGCAAAAGAATAAAAGAAGACAAGAAAATATGACGATGAATTGAGAGATTTTATTGCACTAATAATAATGGAGAAATATATAATAGATCCTAGAGTTATAATAATGCCTTTTCTCACATTATATAATTGTACTAAGAGCCTAATATTTATAGGGAATATGTAGGGGACGTCCAAACCCTCTAAGTAGAGTTGTTGATGAAGTAGGATGTCAAACAACCGAGTTCAAAACGAAAAAGTAGAGAAAAACGCGAAAAAATCGGAACATGTGCAGGTGCATGTGGCTCCTTGGTGCCACCTTTGGGCTCCTCAGCGCTTGGGGATAAAACCGGGCAAGGGTGTCGAAACCGGGCCTTTTGCCTACTTTTATTTTATTTTTTTCTTTTCGTTCCAAGTTGTTTTCTTCATCTCGAATTCTTCTTCAAGTCTAACGCCAATTTCCAAATCTCAATGAGCTTTCAAAATAGAACTTCTACTTGACATAAGACTCTAATAGCATTTCAAACTGAATTTTTCATGATGCGCATTTCAATTAGAATTCTTCAATTACTTCACCAAAAAATTCGGGTCAAACTCAAATTCTAACAGATATAGTACATCTTACATCCATATAAAATGACAAAACCATGTGGCAAAGTAAGGATTTCTAAGAGGCCTGAGGAGCATACATCTTTCCTATGTATCAACAATTGAGAGAAACTCTAACCTATAGATGTTAAATGGGATGTTATCTATGTCAGACTCGACTCACTTAACAAGAAGTGTGGCTTGATTAGCCCTATAAGTTTGCTAAAATTACATGTTCTTTTTCAAATTGGTGAGCTAACAAGCGGCTTGCATGGCCAAATCGTTAATCGAGCCAAGCTTACGAGTTGGCGAACAGCTACTACGATTGGATAATTGACATTGTTTCAAGTTTTTAGTTGAGTCCATACCCCGAATTTCAATAGTTGCATATTCTTTCTAGCCAAAGCCTCGAAAAGTAAACTGATGCAAAGAAAAAGATGTCCTTCACATAGAAAAATGAAGGATAAAAGTCAACATAAGTAGAAATATTATTTTTGCATAACATGGTGACATCAATTTGTTAATTAGTGGTTGCATTTAGAATTTGATTATTATGTTTCATGAGTTAATTGTCTCAATAATCATTAAACTTATGTCGTGTCTTTGACTGCTCACTAAATTTCAGATGTCGAACTCTAGCCAATAAAGTTATTAATATGGTGGACGTTGCTCACTAGTATGACATCATTTCACAACTCTTAACGAAATTTGTGATATGGCAGATGGAATGTATAGGTGGCGCCCAAACACCGTTTTGCACATGGTCAATCAAGAAAGGTGTCTTTGATTCTTCACTATAATTTGGAAGACTTCTTTGATTACTTACTATAATTTTAAATGCATCGTTGATTGCTTATTATATTTTAAGGTGGTCGAGTTTTGGCCAATAAATTAGTAAATTAAATGGAAACCGATTTGTCTTGAAAATTTAGGAATGTTGTTCCAAGTATCACTTGCATACGGCAAAATTTAATTTTGCAACATGTTACAATGGAATGTTTCAAGACATTTTGTAATATACTTGAATTTTGTTGCAATTGTTTCCATATTTGATCCATATTCGAAGTGAAGTTTTTTAAGAGAAAACCAATGATAGGAACTAGAACTTACGAAACTTCAATTCTGAATAGAGATATATTCATCCATATTAAAGCCTAAACATCTTGATGCTTGATCTCCCTAAGCAATTTTCTGATCACCTATGCATTATATCAGTTAAAGTTAATTTGAAAAATTTACAACTTGTTACATAAATACTAAACAACATTTACAGCTACAAATTAGAAATAGAACGATAGGGATAAATAAAATGGCTAGAAAATATTGACGATTCTCATCAGTAATTTTAACAAAAATATGTATGATATTCACTTAAAAAAATCCATTATTTACATTAACAACATATCTAACATAGCCAAAACCATACACAAAAGAAATCCAAAAACATCCACAATAATTATATGCATCAATGAAAACATTTGCTACTGCTAACTACATAAAAAAAAGTCCACCAAAATTCTGTCATTAATAAAAAAAATGGAGTAAACACCTCTAATTCACCAGAATTCTGTCATTAGTCAAAAAAGTCCCTTGTCTTTTTTATATCTTTCCCTTTAATTTAACCCATTTAGGAGCTTCAATCGGAGGAGCATCTACAGTTGGCCACAAAAAAAGCTGTTCATGTGATTGAGTGTGTTTTCATAGCAAGCTAGATAAGTCTCCACTGAATAGCACAAATTCACAAAAATTTAAATTTTGTTGTAAGCAAATGACACCTGAAACAACATTCTTAAATTTGTAGAACAAGCTGTCGTCAATTTTACAAGTTTAGCGGCTAAAACTCGACCATATTAAAGTATATTGAGTAATCAAAGAAGTCTTTAAAAGTACATAGTGATCAATCAAATACGTCTTTTTTACGTGGCAATTTGCATAATGGTGTTTGGGCAACACCTGGAGGTTCCATCCGAAATTTTGATGAGCAATCAAAGAACAAACATAAGTTTAATGATTATTGGGATAGTCAACTCTATGTTACAAGAAAAGATCATTGAATGAGACGAGTGGTGGAAGAACTCAACCAACATTTTTTTGGCTTCACCCACATTTTATTTATGGCTTTGTATTCATTGTATATTATTGTGCAACTAGCTACACAATTTCCATATATACAATAGAAGAAAAAGGAATAAAATCTTAACAAAAGACGAGAAATCAGTGTAGTACAATTCCAATCAATCTGCTAACAGTGTGTAATTATTGTAATTACAGGGGTTGGCCTCCACCCCTTTTGGTTGGTGCAATTCTTACAAAATCTACACTTCCTATGTATAGTTTAGCATCTTACTATGATAAAATGAGCAGAATATTTGTTCATTCTTTTGTCTTGTGGGTTCAACACGTAAACTGGTTTGAGATTATCTTTTCTATTATTGTAATTAGTATAAAAAAAATTACGAGTGTTGTGTTTGGTTAAGATGAATGCAGGGAAAATCTTTTTCTCTGCGATTCCCAATTGAGGTAAAAAATATCCAAATGGCCAAGCATGGTAGTGATTCTGGTGTATATGACAAAGAAGGAAGGTATGTGTGACTCTCGTTTATTTTAAGAAATTAAGACTAGATACTCATGAAATAAATTGGATTGATATGTTTTGAAATTCAAATCTTCCCAAACCACTATCTTCGAAGATTGGATTGATATGTGGCGACTTCAATACCAAAAACAATGTCTAATCAAGATTGTTGTGTTCTTGGCACAACAACATGAAGTTTCTTTCTGTGTTTAGTAAGCGTCTTCTTCTTATTATTATTTTTAACTATTATCCCTTTTGAAGGTTAGTTGCATCGAAGTTTGAGGAGATTTTTGCCAAGCACGCGCACACTCATCCAAATGCCTTGGCATCAAATGAATTGAAATCATTCATGAAGTCGAACAGGGAAAAAAAGGACTACACTGGATGGTACATTTTGTGATTCAGAATCTCATATGAACGTTCCTTCATTTTTTTACTGGTTTTTCCTGCTTACTTTAATTCAGTAAAACATTGGGAATGCATTGCAGGCTGGCGGGATATGTTGAGTGGCAAATACTATACTCCCTTTGCAAGGACGAAAATGGTTTGTTGCAGAAAGATACCATCAGAGCTGCATTTGATGGAAGCCTATTCGAGCAAATGGAAAAGGAGAGAGCATCTAAGAAGCAGGCAAATCGGCTAAAGTCGACAATATAAACCATTAACTATCTTATTTCGATTATTTCTTTTACATGTTGGATGATGTTCAATTAAAAAAAGTTGTAATTTCCATGACCATTAGTGGTCGAATAACTTATAATCTAAAACCCCTTCAAGTATTTCCATGCACTCCAAAAGTATGAAATTCATTTTAAAAATCCAAATGCTAACTCATAAGAAAATCTGAGATTCAAAGTTGTTTTTCAAACTTCTTATTTTAGTATTTTTCACATCTGAATTTTCTCCCCAGATTGTATAATTAATGACTAATTATATTCACACCACAATATTTATTTGTTGCATTACGTTTTAATTGTATTTGGAGTTCTCAATCTTTGCTCATTATTGTACTTATATCCACTTTTCAAAATAATGGTATAACATAAATGATAAATACAAGTTACTTATTTTGAAATTAACGTCACTCTAAAGTTTTCTCTATTGTGAGGTGGCTCAACCCCTCGAACCACCTGACCTATCACCACTTCACCAATTGACCACTACTTCGACGCCTCCAAATGGCTGTGACTCATCTACTGGGCATGGACAAAATCTTCGCAGCCATCATAAAGAGAGAATCCTCTCAAATCTTCCCTATGCTACTCAAAGTCCCTCTTTGTTTTGAGGGGAGCACTTTTAAAGTTCTCCAAAGAAGATAACAAAGAATTTACTTTAACATCTTAAATTTTCTTTATGAGATAAATCCTCGAGATCAAAACTGCCTATAGATAAGGTGAGATTGAGCCTCAAAACATTTCTTTAAAATTGATTTCTCGACCTCTTTAATTGATCTCAAACACTTTACAATAGATTATTTCAAATATCCCTTGATTCATTTTTGGTAAGCCTATGTCGATTTTTTAGATGGTCATACTACATTGACCCCAAGAAGTCTCTAGGTACTATGGTTTGGATTTATTGCCTTCCTTCAAATATCCCTTGATTCATTTTTGGTAAGCTTATGTCGATTTTTAGATGGTCATACTATGTTGACCCAAAGGAGTCTATAGGTACTATGGTTTGGATTTATTGCCTTCCTTCCCTCTAGCCTTTTTCGACAAAAGAGAACTTTTCTCCCTTGCTAGTGGTATAGGAATGCCAATTAAAGTGGACGAAGCCACTTGTTAAGACCAAGTGTAGCAAGCATTCTTGTAGAGATGCATGTGTCAAAACCTACATTAATATGGTTTCAAGTAGGAGATGTGGACTTTAATGTTTGGCTAGAAAATAGTATACGAAAAGTTTCCCCTTTATTGTAGTCATTGTGTGCATTTGGGTCGCAACAAAGACAATTGTTTGGTATTAAGAGAACAACTCGAGAAAGAGAATAAAATGAGCAAGCAGGTGGTGGAGAAAGGTGGTCCGACGGGGAATACCTGCGGGGAGCAACCTAAACAGGCTCTCGAGAAAAAGGACATTCCAAGGAAAATAGATTTCCTAGGGGTAATTAGTCTATATAAGAATAATGTTAAAAGTGTACATTGCATTGGAGTTCAAAAAGTGTTGGGTGAGAAAGTGTGTTTTAAAAAGAAAAAAAAATAGTCCAATCATGTGCACTCACATGATACAGTGTAAAAAATGATGTAAAAAAAAAAAAAATACGTACTTGTAGCACGATTGGTCTATATAATCAAGGGTGGTGGCTAATGGAGAACCACATGCAAAAACGCAAATATCAAATTGGAATGAGCAAATTATAGGCGTCGATAAATTTCGGGGTGAAAAATGAGGAAATTGATTTGGATAGACGATGATTTTCCATGTTGGAGTAATTCAATGTTTCAATCATATAAAGACTGGAAACAGAAATAGATATAGCTTGGTAGAGCAAATTAATTGGAGATGTGTTCGGAAAATTTCATGCATGAATAATAGGCACGGACCTATACGAGTTACTGATTTACGAAATCCTATAAGTGGACGATATCGTAGCCAAATGATAAATAATAAGTAAGGTATCGTACCCGTATTAAGTGACTGATTTATGAAAACTTATAGGTGTATGCTATCGTAGCCAAATGATAAAGAGTGAGTAAAGTATCATACCCATAAAAATTGAGTATTTAATTTAATTGTATCATACCCATAAGAATTGAGTATTTAATTTAGTTTTCTATTAATGCCAACATTAATCCCAAATGTCAAATTGGAATGGGCAGATAAATTTGAGGCTGAAAAATAAGGAAATTGATTTGGATAGGGATGAGGATTTCCATGTTCGAGTAATTCAAAATTTGAATCATATAAAGATATGAAACACGCAAATTTAGAGGAAAAAAAGATATAATTTGAGTTGAGTTGGAAAATTTCATACATGTATAATGAGCATGGACCCCACATGGGTGACGGATAGAGCATGAAATGGATGAGACTACAATGGAAAAACTTTAGCCCCACAGGAAAATAAATATCTAGGCAAGTTAGTCAAACATGTCAATTGTTTAGGACCTTTTACAAACTTGATGCAGGGATTATTGAATATTTTGAAAGCCATAAAACTTAGTCCCTGTTTGACAATTATTAAAGCAAAATATTATTATTATTTTTTTTTGAAAAATAAATTTTGAAATATTGATTTTTTTGAAAAAGTACGGTTAAAAAGTAGGGAAAAAATTGAGTTTATTTGCAAAAATATTTTATTTTGAGAATGTGATTGAAAATAAATTTGAAAAAAAAAATAAAAAATTTCTGTTTTAATGATTGTTAAACATGGACTTAATTTGCTTAGGGCATTGATGTAACTAGTTGATCCTAACTTAATTTTAGAGAGAAAAATTCAGTCCAATAGTCATTTGAAGATTATTTAAGTAATATGGATATAAATGTGTTAATAAAGAGGTTATTTCACAGTCTTACATTGAATGAGTTGAGAGCACACGTCCCACATTTCAATATAAATGCAAGGGGATATGGTGGAGATGCTTTTTATTACCTTTATTGAGAATGGAACGAAGCTCTTGATTTTTCAAATTTGAGGTACATTAATAAATTTACAAAATCTCCCTCAAGTAGTGAGTTCATACATGACGATGAGTTCGAGAGACACTACACTCAACTTTTGATGACGAGAAGTACGACTATAAATAATGAAGTGCATTTCTTTAGCTCATACATTTTATTCCATGTCTCAAGATGGAGAAAGTTTTGTTCACCTTTTTTGTAACTTTTGTTGGAGGTGAGATAGAGCTTTCTCCTAATACGTACTATGCTTTAACTTCACTATTAATAAAATATTGTCAAAATTAGTGTTTTAGGATATGTGAGAGAGAGAGAGAGAGAGAGAGAGAGAGAGAGAGAGAGAGACTTTTCATAGCATTGAGGCTGCTACCATGTTCGATAGGAAGTTATCACCATCTAATTTTACTCCAATTAGTTTGGGATCAGTTGTATTTATATTTTGGTACCTTCTGTGGCATAGACCTAGATCTTTCTTGTTTCATAAAGTCGGGAGAGGTGAGAGTAATATATATAGAACTTGGGTGCTAAGAAACCACAAATTGGGCCTTCTTTGCAATTTTAAAAGATCGTGGTATGCATATCGTCCTTGATGAGATAAACGTGTACTTACACATCTCACAATTACTGAACATCTTACACACCTCGAAAATGTGAGACTATTTTTGATATTTAGTTTTGAACATCTCGGTTATTTCAATTTTTGATGCTCTTAAATCCCACTTGCAGTTGTCATCTAAGCTCTCAACACTATTCATTCTTGTTGGATTTGTATGCGTTCTATTGAGACTTCGTATGTATTGCACATAGTGATAAACTTATCACAAACAATTCCATATTCGTGAAAACTTAACCACTTTTAACATCCTCAATACTATGATTACAGATGACCTTGCCATTATGTGATCTCGATCTGTCACATTCTCACTAGTTTCATAATCCATTTTCCTCAATCGTAGGTAGTCTTGGTATCAAAGAATTTCCTGGACAACCATAAGTAGAATCTTATGTAGGCACACTGTGACAGAATCAATTTCTCACAGTGGCTGATATTAAACTAATTTCAAAAGACAAGCTGGTTTCACTACCTGTTACTTTGTCAACATCAACATATATAGGGAATTTCGTCAAGTCTGTTTCCGATCAATGTAGAATTATGAAGAACTATCGCTACAAATCTCTAGTAGTGGGCCATTCTGTAAGTGTTATGCCCAAAGTCCTACATCGAAAGTTTACAAGAAAATAGACTTGTTTATATAGTGGGATGTGTGAATAAGTTATAATTTAATTAGTGATATACACCTTAGCTAACTTTGTCTAGCCAAAGGCTAGCAAACTAGCCACTACAAGAGTGGTGTTTCGCACCACTCGCGCCGCGCCACGCCCGGACCCGACATCGTAAAACAATTTATTTTTTCATCATATTTTTAAAACAAAAAGTGCAAAAAAATATTTTTCCCTCATTTCAAAGTATAAAATAAAAATATTTTGATATAAAATATCATCAAGAATGAAACGTAATAATTACTGGAAAGTTGAAGATAAGAATTCGACAAAAAAAGTTAAAGAAACAATTACTACAATGAGCAAAAATTGAAGAATTTAATTACAATTAAAATATTGTGTATCAAATAAAAATTGTGGTGGTAATATAATTGCCATTGTTAAATCTACAAAATATATGATTTTTTTTTTTCATTTTTTACAACAAATCGCAAACGTTGCAAATTGATACATAAACAACATGCATTAAAAGAACGTTATCAAATCTTAATTGAGTTAATCAACAATAACATATATTTACTGATTATTGTGATAAATCCTTTTTAATAACACACAATTAATAAATGTTATTGTTTATGTTGTGAAACAAACAAGGTACAATAATCGTTCTGATACCACTTGTTGTAAAATCAACCACAGCTTGAGATGTTAAAGTTATATGGCAAATAATGAAGTGTTAGATTAAGAACAAAAGAATAAAAGTAGAGAAGAATATGATTGAGGAATTAAGAAATTTTATGATTGAGGAATTAAGAAATTTTATTGATTCAATAATAATGGAGAAATGGAGAAGATTACAATGAATTCTAGTAATCATATATCTCACATTTCAAAATTATATAGAAGACTTTAATATTTATAAGGAATATGTAGTGGACATTCGAACTTTCTTAATAAAGTTGTTGATGAAGTAGAATGCCAAAACTGAATCCAAAATGAAATAGGAGAAAAAAAAATGAAAAACGAAACTGAGGCAGTGATGCCTGGGCGCTACACCGTGGGCGCCTAATCGTCGGTGCTAGCACCTGGGCGCCCAAGGGCTGGCGCCTTGCCGTTGAAAAACAGCAAGCCAACGCCTAGGCACTGGATTACGGTTCAAAAATTTTCAAAATGCCTCCAAAGATGTTTTTCTCCATTTCGAACTCTTCTTCAAATTCAATATTATTTTTCAATTTTCAATGGGCATCCAAAATAGAATGTCAACTTGATATAGAACCCAATAGTATTTCAAATTTGAATTTTTCATGACGTGCACTTCAATTAGAATTCTTCAATATACTTCAAACACTTCAACAAAGGAATTCAAATCACACCCAAATTCTAACCATTTACATTATGTAAAAGATTATTTTTCTTGTAGTGATATTCTATTATGTAATAACTACTCATTCTAGTTCAATAGTTAATTCTTTATTTTGCTCTAATTAATGCCACGTTACCTACCTATTAGTTGTCCTCCATGTAATTACTTTTACATCAATTGGAAAAAAATTATCCTGCGGGTTGGCAAATAAATTTATAGATTCATACAGAAACATTTTGCCTCTTTCTATTCCAGTTGGAGATCTGAAATTTGAGATATCGTCATCAACCTCAAAAGGAATTTAAAAGCAATATGACTTAAGTATATGGTTAAGATTGAAAATTGATAATAATTTTGACAGCCAGATATTGTATAAATTTTGTAAACTCAGTCCCAAATAAAGTATTATATATAAAACTAAATGAATATTTTTCTACAGAAATATGGTGTTGTGTGATTGTGAAATATGTAGCAAAATTGAAAGAACCAATTGAAGAAAATAAAATTTTGTAGAATTGGGGATTGTGAAAAGGTGATAATAGAGTATTAAAAATCAGAGAAAGAAGATGTAACTTTGTTAGAAAAATGTGGGTGGGGTGGAGCTGCCATACAAGTTATTGGCACCAATGGCTCCAAATTAGAATTGGAGAAAGTGGTTTCTACAATTATTATTATTATTATTTTTGTTGCTGTAGATTTATTACCGCAGATGGTTTCATTTTTTCTGAATGATAATTTTTCCTTCAAATTATTCTATAGGTTAATAATTATGAAACAAAAATAAAAAAAATGAAGTATATTTTCAAGAGACGAAACTATGTTTTGTTAGACAACATTATGTTAATTTTATAAATACAGAATGTGCAAGAAATTAGAAGATAATTTTTTTCCCCCCGTAAACTGTTAATTTCAATTTTGGTTAACAATTATTATTTATTTATTTATTTCTGGCGACCATTTTTCCTTTATCCTTGTGGATTCTTCTTATTGTAAATTGTAAATTTCAAGATAGAATACGGTAAAAATGAACACCAATAGATGAAACAGTAAACTTCGTAAATTATTGTGAATTAATATGCATAACTTTTAGACAGAGCTCACGAAACAGCAACCCCAAAGTCACATTTAGAACAGAGTAAACTCGGTTTTTTCCTTTCATCATCCTTAAACATACAAACTTGCATAGCCTCTCTCTCTCTCTCTCTCTCTCTCTCTCTCTCTCTCTCTCTCTCTCTCTCTCTCTCTCAGAGACACACTAGAGAAAATGAAGTCGCTTGCCGAAGCTCTTTCTTTCTCTTCTGTTTTGTGTTATCTCCTAACCTCCTCCTTCTTCTTCCCTCACCCTTCCTATTCTGCTTTAGAATCCTTCGTATACGCTGGCTGTACTCAGTTTAAATACAACGATGGGTCACCCTACGAAACAAATCTCAATTCAGTCTTAACCTCTATAGCTAACTCAGCTTCCCTCTCCAACTTCAACAACTTCAAGATTTCCCTCCCGGGCTCCACCGACAGCGACATCGTCTATGGCCTATTCCAGTGCCGGGGAGACCTCACAAGCTCGGACTGCCACAATTGCGTAACGCATGCAGTGAGCCAGCTTGGAAAAATCTGCATCGACACTTCCGGTGGAGCTTTGCAGTTGGAAGGGTGTTATGTGAAGTATGACAACGTATCGTTTTTGGGTGCAGTAGACAAAACCGTGGTGTTGAAGAAATGTGGGTCGTCATCTGGGTATGATTCGGACTTCTTGACTCGGAGAGATGCTGTTCAGGCGTATCTTACCGGAGCAGGGCAGTATTTTCGGGTCGGTGGGTCAGGGAAAGTCCAGGGTATGGCACAGTGCATACAGGATTTGAGTATGAGCCAGTGCCAGGATTGTTTATCGGAGGCAATCCAACAGCTGAAAAACGAGTGTGGATCTTCCTCTTGGGGTGATATGTTCTTGGCCAAGTGCTATGCGCGGTACTCGGTGCGTGGGGTCTCTTCCGATGGTGGAAAGCAGTTCCACCGCCGTGGCTGGTGGTTCATGATTTGTTGTTTTATATTTTCTTTAATTTATGTCATGTTATGTTAATCAGTAAAAAAATGATGAAGTTATGTTTATTTGTCAATTCTATAAAGGTACTCTCATGTTATGTTTTATACATGGAAAATTTGTTATAGATTTTCAAGAATGATTTTGTTAGACATAAACACAGCATCTGATAATATATTTAACAATCATAGTAAGAACAAACAAGAAATTAACAATCGAGTGTAAACTGGTGCTAAACACTACACGTAAAGGACATAGTTTTCAGACATATATTATAAAGCAAGCAATTGACCATAAAGAGGAAAGGGAAAGGTTTAATTTTGGTAAAGGAAGTGTTCCTCTTTTTGCTTTGGTGACCATAAAAGATGAGGAGAAAATTGATATGGTCGGCTCTTGATTTCAATTTCAAAATTTGCGAGTCCCTATTTATTTAATTTGAAATTATATTTAGTCCCTATTTGATCTGGATTAAAATCCGATTTTATTCCAAGTTAAAGTCAAACAATCAATATTAACTACATTTTTATGGATCCCACAACTTTTCGACCACAAATTTCAAAAACTTCTATCACAATCTACAAAAAATCTAATTTTAATCTCCACCAAACACTCTCTTAAATTTGAATTATATTTGGCTGTAGAAAAGTGAAGGAAGATGATACCCTCGATAGGGTTTAAAGCTCCATCCCCTTTCCCCAAACACTAACAAAATACAGTATATGCAGATAATAACTCTTAGAAATGGTTTTCTTTGGATGCCCTTCTGCTTTTACTCGAAGTTTCAAGTCTCTATCATCAACCTCACGTAAAAACTCAAAAAGGCAATCAAGATAGGGAATATGCATGGATATGCACATACCTCGAAACAAGTGAAATGAAATTCATGAACAAATATTCCTCACGCACTAATTTATACCTATTTTCTACTTGTCGACTTTATGCTTTTCTAAAAGGTGTGTTACTTATACAAATTTAGGTACCTTAATTAAACTTACAAGTGGCGCATTTGTCTAAGTGTTTTTTTTTTCTTTTTCTTTTCTCTCATCTACAATGTTCTTGTTTTTCTTTGAAGGTTTGATAATAAATACTTTATCAAATGAAGGGGTTTTTAGCCGCTTGTTAGTTGCCTCGATGCATTCTTTAACTTCTAATGCAAACCAAAGTTATTTGCAACTCGAGTTGATGATACAATTTAAATGCTTTTAACATGTTTAGTATTGAAGATTGGTATAAATAAATAAAAATAAGTTATAATATAGTTCATTACACCGTAGTGCTATTCCATGTTGCATATCAAATGCATTTGAAGAAATTTCAAATAATTCAATGATATCATTTGTTATTTCTATGAATGTCTCAAATCTAAATTTCAATCTTATGCTACATACGATTTTTTGAATATTTATTTGCTAGAATACCCTTGACAATGCTTGCCGTGACCCTAATTAGAAAGAATGTATACAATACAAGATAAAATAAATCGATCGATATATAGTTTCCTTCTACATCCGTTCTATATATATCAACCATGCATCGAAACCATATTCATACCTTTTTTATAAACATTTTAAACCCCCCGAACAAGTACTGAGTTTCAACATCCATCTCGTCGAGTCAAACTTTTTTCATACACAATTCTGAGTTATTGACAATTCAGTGCAAGCAACTCATGTTTTACTAGCTAATCAATCATCAGTAATATAGTCATCAATAACGTATGCTAACATTATTTTAACATATATGTCAATGTCATGAACATGGATTTTAAAGTAACAACACTAACGTTAATCATTAGTATTATGGACTGGAATGTTTTAATATCAGTTTGTTGTGAAAAGATAAGAGATTATAGTCACAATATAAAGTAAAAATCACAACAACGCAAAAATAAAATAAATTGCAGAGAATATATATTTTATTATAATATGGAAAAAGAATACAAAAATTATGTATTTATAATAGTTTTAACATATTTTAATTTCTTATTAAATCATAATGAAAAGTTAACTATATATAGAAAACAAATAGGGAATATCTAAACACTCATATTAGAGTTGTAGTTGAAGTATAATGTAAAAAATGGGATCCAAAATGGAAAATGACAAAAAATTCGTGCAAAAGCCGAACCTCATGGGCAGCGCAGCAGTGCCCCTGGACAAGCACCACAGTTCCGGGCCAAAATTGTTGTGGCGCCGTGGCTTTCACTTTCACTCCAAAATTTTGATTTTATTCATCCCAATATACTTTTCAAGTCAAACACATTCTCACTTTTAGTGAGCTTCCAATCAGAACTTCAATTAGAATTCGTCTAGTAAACTTAAATACGATTCAACAACTGCATTCTAAATAGAATTCTAATTAATGAGCACTTTAATTAGAATTTCCAATTATCTTCAACAAAGAATTTGGATCACACTCAAACTCTAACAATATCCACCTTAGTACGAATTTCATTGCAATGAGAAAAACTTCAAAATTATCCACCTGCAAACAAATTCTACTGTAAGAAATAAACTTGAACTTTTCAATGAAAATCACAAAACGAAATTCTCAATTAGCAATTCCAAATGGAAAGATTCTCCTACATCTACTACCCTAATTAGGGACAAAAGTGATCTAATGATTACCAAATAAGTCTGAAACAAGTCCTATAACAGAATCACAACCAATGCATCAGAAGAAAAAACTTGGCTAGAATCAACACTATTAATTGCATTCAAATCATCAACAAAATTAATAGAATTATACCTATGTGGAACCTTATGGCAAAAATATGTCTATTTCTAGCAATTGAATATGGTGACACCGTCGATAATGGTGGTAAGACAGATTTACCTATATTTTCAAAATTCAACTGAGATATATTCTTAAAGGAAGACCTAAAATTAGATTCCAACGGTACATAAGCAAACTCTAAATCCACCTGAATTCTTAAAATAGGTTGATTACCCAAAAATTCTGTATCACCATACAAGATAACTATATGAGATTTTCTATGTCCCATCAGCACAATACAGACTCCTTTGATAACTTTCATAACTCCACCTTCAACGGTGTACCTGTACCATTTTGAATCAAAAGTACTTAATAAAATTAAAATTTTCTTTACATCTGGAATGTGTCTCACTGCCTTAGGTATTATAACCGTTCCATCAAACAACTTTATTCTGATTTGACCAATACTAGCTATCCAACAAGGTGTGTTATTACCGATCCCCACAACACCTTATGAAACTTCTTCAAATCCTGAAAACAATTCCTGATTGAGTAACATATGAAAAGTGCAAGCTATTTCCAAAATCCAAGCCTTATCAAATTTGGAGTTGTAGTCACACATAAGTAGAAGTTCTCCATCATTATTAGGATTTTCTAGAATACTTGTTTTCCCTGAAATTTCTGATTGTTGATTTGCAGTCGACTTTGATTTATTTTACAACTTATAACAATCGTTTACCAAGTGCCATTTTTTTTTTTTGCAATAATTATAAAATTTGAAGTTAGATTTTGACTTGTCCTTCGAATGACCACAATCAACAATAAGACCATCTCCATGATCCCCAAATACTACAAGATGCTTCATATTCTCCTTTAAATATAAAGCATTGTAGACTTCTTCGATGGTGAGAGTATCACGACTATATAGTATCTAAAAACATATATGAGGTGGGCAATAAACATAACAAAATCAATCACAAGTCTTTTTCATTATATTTGACCTCCAAAGTCTCCAAATCAGAGACGATTTCTTTAAAAGCAGATAGGTGATTCTCAAGAGATGTACCTTCTGTCATAAGATGAGAATATAGACGTTGTTTCAGATGCAATTTACTAGTAAGACCCTTCGTCATGTATAATTGTTCTAATTTTAATTATAATGCAGCGACTGACTTCTCATTCAAAATGTCTGGAAAATTATAATTTGAAAGATGAAAATGTATTTGAGATAGGATCTTTCGATCTCTCCGTTGTTTCTTCTCCATAGTCTAAATTGTGGGCATCTTGCCAAAGCCGAACAACGCGTCGTCCAAATTCATGTGAACAAGTACTGCTCCCATTTTTACTTCTACAAAAAGAATCTTGTAATACAATCTAATAACGGAATATTATACTTTATTGTTGCCCTCATGAAAAATCTAAATCTTCTCAAAAATTTCAGTACTAATAGCTCTGATACCACTTGTTATGAACTAACTTCTTTTAATACCAATTTGTTGCGAAAAGAGAAGAGATTATAATCACAATATGAAGTAAAGATCACAAAACACAAGAATAAAATAATTTGCAAAGATTATATATTTTATTATAATATGGAGAAATAATACAAAGATTATGTGTTTACAAAATATCTAACTTCTTCTAACTTAGAGCTAATTATATATAAGAAACAAATAGGGGACGTTCAACCTTCATAGTAGAGTTGTAGTTAAGTAGAATGCCAAAACCGAGTCCAAAATGGAAAAAGGATGGTAAAATCGCGCAAGAGGCGAATCAGATGGGCCCTGTGCCGGGTCAAAATTGTTGTGGCGCCATGGCGCACACTTTCAGGGTCCTTTATTCCAAAATCTTGATTTTCTTCATCACAACGTCTTTTTCAAGTCAAACATAAATTCTTACTCTCAATGGACTTCCAAGTAGAACTTTAATTAAAATTCGCCAACTAAACTTCAATAAGATTCAACAATAGCATTTCAAATATGATTTTAACTAGTGTCCACTTTAATTAGAACTCCTGATTATTTTTAATAAAGAATTCGAGTCACACTCAAATTCTAATAATTAATATTACTTTCCTTACTTTTTATAGTCATGTGAGGTCAATTTCATAGTAACAAAGATACATAATCTTCTTTTTCTTCAATTATTTTTCTCTTTTGGTATTATTTTTCGGTGGTTCTTGAAATTATTGTTCATCGCCTTTTCAATATTTTTATGGTTTTAATTAATAGATTTAAATAACTATTCCATGTTCACTTGACTATAATGTTACTGAATAGTCTTTGGTGATTTGTGAGGTTTTAGTATTGTATCATCGTAGATACATGGAAGTAGAGGTGGCAAACGAGCCGAGCGGCTCGTCGGCCCTGCCGCTCGGCTCGTAAAAAATGAGCCACGAGCCGCTCGGGCTCGTAAAAAAGACGAGTACGAGCCACGCGCCGCTCGGGCTCGTAAAAAAGACGAGCCCTAGCCCGAGCCCGTCAAAAAAAAAAAAAATTTTAATTTTTTTAAAGGTCTAGGTTAAAAAAAAAAAATTGACGAGCTCACGGCTCGGCCCACGACAAACGAGTCCGAGCTCGGCTCGTGCATCGTGCTTACGAGCCGGTTCGGCTCGGCCCATTGATATCACTACATGTAAGCTTGGTTGTGTGATGGGTACGAGATTGCGATTTAATTCATGAAATTACACCACATACCTCATTTTAATAGAGTATTCATAAAATACAACTTATCAAATTTATTTCAAACAATACTACAATATTGAAGTAAAAAATGAAAAATGAAAAACATCTTCTCATAAAGAAAGAATAGCAATTTAGGAGGAGTAATTTGCTCTTAAATCCCTCAATTACAGCCACCGGATCTCCAGTTATGTCATAATCTAATTACCTTCAAAATCGACTTCAAATTAGATTGAAACCTCATAATCATCATCCATACCCCGAATCCCTTTATTGAACATCTACAGAATTCTCCAAGACTTGTATGTTATATTCATTTTCTAAGATAAATCCCTCCATTATTCACAGAAAAATTCCCTAATTTCTGCACTCAACAATATTCAAACCCTAAAAATCTTCAATCGATCTTTCAAAATCATCTTCTTCAATCCATTTACTTACTATATATTTGAGGCTTTTTTTTTTCTTATGAATTTGCTATCAGTTATCACCGTACTAGCATCTTGTTTCGGGAGTCATAGTCGTGTTGGGAGAAGATCTCCACGTTGTTGCAGTATTTTACCTCACCATGGATACATCAAATCATCTCCCTATTGTGTTGGTCACTAAAAATCTTCAATCGATCTTTCAAAATCATCTTCTTCAATCCATTTACTTACTATTTGAGGCTTTTTTTTTTTCTTGTGAATTTGCTATCAGTTATCACCATACTAGCATCTTGTTTCGGGAGTTATAGTCGTGTTGGGAGAAGATCTCCACGTTGTTGCAGTATTTTACCTCGCCATGGATACATCAAATCATCTCCCTATTGTGTTGGTCACCATTATTCACCGCTACTAATGGATATTGTTCAAAACTTCAAATAATTGATTAGTTGTTACCATTTTGGATAATGTGGATTCTAGTTATTGCTTTGATGCATGCAGCATCTCTAGGTAAGGCCTTGACATCTGTCTCCGATGGTAGAAAATTGAAGCAGTTTATGGTCTTCTGCATCGCCCATATGGATGAATTGTTACTTTCGTAAACTACCTAAGGTTTCACCAATCTTGAAATCAATACCATTCAGATACCTAGTGGACCTCTCAGTATGAATATTGAAGTTTGGTTCATCTATTAGTGAAAATCTACGAGTAGAACCATTACAATACCTACTCGGCAAAATATGTGACTTGAGATAACTACTTGAGTGCATGATGCTTCATATTCTCTGTCCCCAATTTCATTGTAAGTTACTATAGTGCAACCTACCATACCTGTTATGAGATTTCATCTCCATATGTCAGATGTATCATACCATGCAACGTTCATTGAACACGTTACACGTCCAATGGTCGTGACGTCGTACAATCAAATTACATGCCATCTTTCTTACTGCTCACTAATATGTTGTGTAATGGTTTCTCTATTCGAATGATTCACTTTTGCTAACTCTTCATCCAATTTAGTTTGCAGTTTAGCCTGTCATATTGCATGAAGAGATACAATCTGACATTACATATTTCTATAATAATTGCAACCACGACCTGCAGTGTTTGCGACGAAGTATGCGAAGTTCATAATCAATGAGAAAATTCTAGATATGCCAGAAAACTTCATGTCAAATATCACGAGGACATACTCGGCTTCTCAACTATACAAGCATGGCAACCAAAAGCGCATCAATTAATATGAAACTGATTATGATCTAATTCCAAAGAGTGTGAGGAAGGCGTGGAAGTCCATGAATGCCTATAAGACATTAAAAAATCACTTTATTTTGTAAACTTCTATTAATTATTTCTGCCAAAAGTCTATATATTGTCCAGATGTTTTCAACAAATAGTATACAATAATGTGCGTCATTTCAATATTTTAATAAAAAAGATATCATTTTCAGAAATATCCAAAAGATTAGTGAAGTTCATGGTTAGTGTTACGAATTGATCGCAAAATAATGACAATAATGAAATAAACAAAAACAAATAAGAACATCAAATTTTATGTGAAAATTTAAGGTGATAAAACCATAAGAAGAAGAAGAAGAGAATTTCACTATAATAAATAAATGAGATCTAACTATTCTCAATTGAAATCTAAACTCTCTAACTTTCAAGATGGTGTTGAATGTATACATGGAAATACAACAACGTGAAATATATATACGAGTCTACGTTTGGAGTTTCAGATGAAGGAAAACATAAAATTCCGAAAAATTGGGATAAACTTGTAACGGTGGCATTAGGCTGGGGCGGCGTTGCAACACCAAGCGTGAGCACCTCGAGGCTTATTCTCGAACAGGGGCGACGCGGTGCCGGGATCGCTACCTCTTTTTCGATAATTATTACTCTTAAGATATTTTTTTTCATCTCAAAATCTGTTTCCAAACCAAACTTCTAATCCTTCATAAAATTTGATCTCTATTAATTAGGACTCTCAAAACCAAAACTCTTTAAACTTCTTATATTCAACCAAACATCAACACACGTAGAATTTGGGTCACATCACAACAGTTAAGCAAAAAATGTAAATCGAAACATCCGATGGAGGACAATAACATGCAATTTACATAGTACAAGCATTCATATTTTATAATGGACGACAATAAACACAAATTTGCTTCAAGATTGAGATCATGTACAAGTTCTTGATTTTACCTTCAACCTCGAAATATTTGGAAACAAGTGAACTCTCAAAATCGGAAACAGGAACACTAACCCAAAATCTCTCATATGCGTTGTCCGTTTTCCATTTAGTTTTTTGCAATATCCTCTGATTTGGGGATGAAATAAATGCAATGTAATGAGAGGTGTTTTTGAATATTTTTAGTTACAATTATTTTATGGGAGCAATTACAGGAAACAGTATATTTAATGTGATTATATTATTACAAAGTAATTTTTATATATATTCAAAGTTTGTAGTATATTAAGAATTGTTATTTCTAATGGGGGTATATATGATTTTTTTCCCATTTAATTCTAGTGCTGAGATTTGGCTTCCTCTAAGCCAAACAGAGTAGGTCCATTTGGACTCAACTACGTGACCATGTTCGGTGTTCTTTGTTACTGTTTATATAGAGAGAATGTGTTTTGTGATTCCGCAGTGCTTCAATGTCTTACATGAGGTATTAGAGTCTCATCTACATAGTGTAAATTGAAACTTTTAAATTCTTTTAATAAAGTGTTGACGATAGGATAAGGAGAACGATTCACCAACTCTATACAACGACAATAATTACCCTCTACAAGTCAACACTTTCCCTTGATTTGCCTTCGGCCTGTTTTCTTTCCGAACACGAGACTGCCCGGTGGACTGATCATGTGTTTCACGCTGCCCCCCCGTCACTTGATTCCTTGGATGTTGGTGCAATCCATCTACATTAGGATGGGGCATGCCCGATGAAATAATAGGCAGAGCAAAAATCTGGTTTGTTTTTATAATAAATCTATGAAATCTTGGATCCTCTGGGTTGATCTCAGATTTTTATGGTGGATCATTGATCCCTATGAAGATTTTGTATCCATGGGGTCAATCTAGATATATGTAGGTCTCTCTATTTGCTTCTGGGTTCTTTTAAACGAATTAGGTTCTACGAATTGAGTTCCTTAAAGGTTTAAACCGAATGAACCTGAGATCAGGTTTTCTTGAAGGTAAAATTTGCATTATATTCTACTCTTTCCGGAAAATACTAAAGCCTAAGGGGCTTTTTGAACTAGACTGTCAAACTCTTAGGGTTCACATCCTTCCTTGAAATCCATAGATATATGTTTTCCCTTTCCTTTCTGCAAGATAGTTAGATCCTTTGAGGAGTCTAATATTGAGAAGTATATGCCATTTTATCAATTGAAACTGTTTGCTGGGAATTTCTGTTTCATTATGAAACTGAGGGGTACCAAACTTGAAATTGAGAAGTTTGATGAAATTGGGGATTTTTTGTACTTTTTGGATGCAAGATGGGCGTGTATGCCATTTTTCTTTTTTGATCGGGTCAATAAATTATATTGATCAAAATTTTGAGTACAACTACTCCGGACATACCTTCGCATACAAAGTAGGACTTTACAATGATCCAATGATCCAAAGCAAGTGAGAGAACATGAATCAAAACATTACAAACTCGGGTAATCTAGTACATGAAGTGATAACTATTCACGGTAACAATTCCTCTTGGAGTAGATGGAAATGAATCCGTCATTAATACTTTAAAACCATGCTGGCCGAAATCCCAGCTTCAAGGACCTCAAGATCTTCAAAGATACCCTTCAAAAACTGGACGGAATAAATGAATTCAGCAAGCTGGATTCGAAATTACAGTTGGCGGAGAGCAGAATCAAATACTTCCTTTGAGTTAATCATGAAGGTTGCCTTCAAATTTCTGTTGTCAAAAACTACTTACCCAGTTGGATTGTGCTTGGGTAACATTATGTGAAGAGAAATCTTCCATTTGCTTACCTTGTGAATAGGTAGCACACTTTGCCTATATGGTATCAAGACCAAAAACCATATCAATGCTGAAAAACAACAGCAAGCAAGCTGTTTGTTCAGCTGAAAGACCAACCGTGTGCAAAAACGAAAATCAAACTTAGACTGGAAATCCTAGGCAAGCAGGTTATTATTAAGCTGGAAACCTGAGATTCAAGAGACTTAGTTTGATGAAGCAATGCTAGAGAAGAGACCAATATGTTGGGACCTCCAAAACGGCAGTGGATGAGAGAATGATAAGCTGTTGCCAGCTTAAATTCTTGCAAGAATATTCAAATTGTATGTATAATGCCTGAGTATATAGATAGACAGGCTAAAACAATGACTAAAATTCAAAGAACTGTTTGGGTAAGTATTGAATTTGGTCAAAACAAGTTCAAAAAATTTTGAATCTTTGCAAAAACAAAAAAATTCAAGTTTAGTTGGGAATAAAGCTGTGACATTGCAAGTTTAGTTAGAACAATTCAAAATTTCAAATAAGGGGAATTGTTTTTGAATTAGTTGCCTAAACAAGTAATGAAACAGCAAGGCAGTGTTTTGAAACTTCAAGAATTCATAGAACCTGCTGGGCAGTTTCAACATGAAGAACAAACATGAATCTTCACGGAAATTAATAAACTTCCAAACATCCAATAAAGTTGGATGCAAATAGTGCATAAGCTATTGGCCAAACTCCCAAATGTAGATCATGATTCGAACTTGAACCTCGGCTGGGTAGAATTCGAACAGGGAATATAAAAGTTCTGCCAACAAGTTGAAACTGGATCAAAGCTGGCCAATACAATGAACTGGCCGAAACTCACCAGAACCAAACCTTCTTCAAGCTCATAATCTGGGACGAAACTGAAGTGCTGCCTTAAGTTCTGGCCAGCATGCTGTTTACTGACCAAACTCAATGCAACCTGAATCTGTCTTCGAAGAGGGCCGAATTCAAAGTACCAAGGAGAGACTTGAATCTGAACCACAATAGCACGAACAACAATGGAACCAAAGAGAAGTGAAATATGCAACAACAAAGTACTTGATTGTTGCAAGAACAATGCCAAGCAATCTGGCCAAGTTCAAAACCTCCAAGAAAGGGGTGACAAATTAAGATTTTTGAACATGAATCTCAAAAAGCCATAAGGGCAGTCCAAGATTATCTCAAAAACAGCAAGTTTAATTCAAAACTTACCGCGGGAAAGGCAAAGTTTGGATTAAGAACCATGACTCTTTCAATGAGCTCACAATGCAAAAGGCAACTCTAGTGAGTGTTTCTCTCGCTAGAGTTTGAGAGCTTCTCTCTCTAACATCTACATTGTGACTCTTTTCTCTTCATGGCTGGTGTGTATGCCATCTTAGTCCAACAAAGGGTGGCTAAGGCTCTTAATAACCATAAGACATATTTTGAGGCATAAAAGACCAAACCAGACAAAAATGCATACAATGATAAGATAGCTTACAACTCCATCATCTTGCACGTAGCTGCTAATGTTATCAATAATCAACAAGAAAATTGTCGTTGAAGTATGGTCTGAACTTGACAAGCTTTTCGTCATCACTAATGTGGCTAATAACATTTACTTGAAAAATTCTTCAGTTTCAAAATGAATGTTGCTAGAGACAGAGAACTTAATTTAGATGAACTGAATAAGCTTGTCTTGTTTTCTGAGATTGGCCATAAGTTTGATGATGAACAAGTTATTATACTGCTTAATTCCTTGTCTGACATGTATAGAACCTTTATAATTACGCCTCATCAAAAATCTGATTGTTATGAATAGCATACCAAAGTCACTTCGTCTGTTTGATTTCGAGGATTAGTATCCTTAGTATGCTTCTTGTTACTTGTAAAAATTACTACAAGTTCGGCTTTTCTTGAGCGACTTTCATGATCTAATTATACAATGGGTACAGAATGATAACATCTGAGGTTGGTAGCGAGGTGGGCGTGTATGCACATGCGCATCAAGATTGTGGAGCGGCATCTGGAAATTAAATATATTCAGCTGAAGTAAAAAAAGTTTCTGTAGCATGTGTATGACGCCGAACAGAATAATGATTATTCTGTATGCTAGTTTTACCAAGAAATTCACAGGGAAGAGCGAAAGATTAACGTCGAAAAATACAGAAAAAACGTTTCTGATATTTAAAGAATTTTATTATATCCAACAATAATGAAAATAAGTTCATAAGCCGGACTTTATAGCAAAA
>CAIGRB010153210.1:36345-68323 GCA_903798255.1 Fraxinus quadrangulata | reverse complement strand
TTTAAAATTTTAAAATTTTAGCATAGAATTGTATCAACTTTTTTTTCTCTTTTTTTTTTTAACCTAACCATTGGGTCTAGTCTAGTTTATAAACATTGGTCGCATACAACCCCACCGCTACTCTGTCCCAGCCACCCGACTCAAGGAAACCCCTCATTCCCACACCCTAACAATAATAAAAAGTTGATTATCAAAATGTTCTATTTTTGAAGTTAGGAACTAAATGCCATAGACTAAGGATCTATTGGGCAATTTTGGTGCACGTAAGTACAAAATAAGTTCCCTTTGTTAATTATCCAAAATGAGTATATGGCTGTTCCTCCTATATAATCATCAATCCTTAATCCCATTCAAACTCCACACAGATAGAATACAACGAGAGAGAGAGAGAGAGAGAGATGGGAAACAGTTTGAGATGTTGTTTAGCCTGTGTTCTTCCCTGTGGAGCCCTAGACTTGATCCGTATAGTACACTTAAATGGCTATGTAGAAGAAATAACACGTCCGATCACCGCCGGCGAGGTTCTTAAGAACAACCCAAATCATGTATTGAGTATACCAAGCTGTCAGGGAGTTACACGCCGGATTTTGATCGTATCGCGGGAGTCGGAGCTGAAGAGAGGCAGCATTTATTTCTTAATACCAGCATCTTCTTTGCCTGCAGAGAAGAAGAAAACCCTCAACTACCTCAAGATGTCTCCCAAGAAAAGCAAGAAATGCAGCTCCAGCGAGTCAGATTTTGATCCTGAAAGTCATTCGGAGAAAAAGTCGTCACGCCGGGAACGGAGAAAAGGGAGAGTCGGAGTATGGAGGCCTCATTTGCAGAGCATTTCTGAGGATTAATTTTTCAAATGCACTGAACTTTATTTATTTTTTTGTTTTCGGTTTATTGGTTTTTGTGGATAGTTTTCCTTTTATTTTCATTTTCTCTTCCTATCTGCATGTAATACTAGCAGATTTGGAATTTAATGGACATGTTTAAAAAACCGAAAATTATCTGTTTTCCCAAAGAGACCTATACCAAAAGAGAGCTTTTACTCAAGAAGTTGTACTTTGAAAGCTTTATCAAGTTGCAATGTAATTAAAGAAACATATATTTCCTCTTCCTTGTAATATTTTCGTTCAAAGTTTTGGCCACGAAAACTATGTACTCTATATATATTTGTGTGATTCAATATACCAAACATTTCCGAGTCGCGTGGTAAATATGTTGTAAATTCGTCGTCAATACGCTTCCATGCCAGATTTTAGAGCATTAATTACATATTTTTATTCATCCCCAATTCCCTTTTTCTTACTAGTTGTCGTGGGTAAAATAGAAGAAATGTTATTTAGTGTCATTGGTGCTAAGCACCATATATATTAGGTGACATGCAATTATCATTAATTAATCAGACACCTTAAAATTAGGAAAATGTGTCGCGTTTACATGTCTTATCACTTTTAGTCACCTAAATTGATGTCAGTAACGCTATATAACATTATTCGATAAAATAAGGTCAATTTCATCCCCTCCATACTCAACCCGCACACCCTCATGTGCCCAAAGAAATCTTAAATGTTGCTTAAGTTTCTTAAATTGGACTTTGATGATTAGTAGTTAGCTTGTTGAATAGAAAAAATAAATAAATTAATGATTGGTTTAGATTATTAATTATAAATAGTAATTATGTTTTCTTTTGACTTTGGATCTAACAACAATCGTGCAATGTTTTGTTTTAACAATTAAGGTAAGTCTTTTATTTCCTAAATACACGGTGATCAGAGCAGAGCAATCATGGTTTCGCTGGCTCCCATCTTCTGTCACAGATGCAATCGCTGTACTGAAATTATGAATATTGCCAGTATAAAAATATTTAATTAATTTAAGTTATTAAATATTCGAGCAGGCTGAGTAAGTTTTTTTCGATCATTTACTTTAGAGTTAACGAGGAGTTACCACACTAACCTTGACACCAACAATTTAACGTTAGAACAAAAGCATTTTCTTGCGATTTCAAGTTCTATTACGAGCAAGCTATATCAATCACGAAGCTTATGGGAACAATAAGTTCATGTTTGGTGTAGAGTAAAAAGTTGTTAAAAATTTAAATTAATGTTAGCAATTAATTATAAACACACATTCACGAGACTCTCATATGTTATTAATTTTTATTAAAATCTATCAAAAACCTAATTTTTGGCTACATCAAATAGGACCGAAGCAAATAATATATGTCTCATCTCCAAAAGGTTCGACCAGAAATAATTACAAGAATTCCAACTTGAAGGCACGCAAGAATTACTTGATATTTCAAAATCGAGTTGAGTTGACGTAACGATAAAGACTAATCCATGAAGATGAAGTGTCCGATGGAGCTTATGCCTCAAGAGATAATTAAAAGAAACTAATTTTCACAACGTGACATCGTTAAGGAGCATAATAACTTAAATATTACTTACGAAAGTGAAAAACATTGTACTTAACCTATGTATTAGCCTTAATTTTAGTATTGCTATTTTATACTTAAATTATTTATTTATTGCATAAATCCAAAGTAGTCGAATAACGACAATTCGACGCTAAACAAAAAAATATGCAATACAAGCTGGCAAATCTCTATCTATTTGACACTATTCATGCCTCACATGGATACTCTACACACACACACACACATTAATTTAATTTGTACACCCACAATTTCTTATTTATTGGTATCATGTGGATTATTTATCTCATTATTGAGATTTGCTTACATTATTATATGAATATATTTTATATAAATAATTAGATTTTTTTTAGTAATAACTAATAATGTTTACTATTTGCAAGTGACTAAATCCATTTTGCCCGTCGGTAAATATTCGTAAAGACGTCAATTTTTTGTTTTTTGCGGTATATACAAGGAAAAGTCTCTACGTAAGTTTTGAGGGATGGTAAGACTTGAAAAATTGAGTTGCCCTATACGTGATCTTGAAAATTAATATAGTTTTGAACAAAAAACAATGGAGGGTTCGAATCCTTAATGCATGCAAGTTGATGGGAGGTGGTGTCTTGTTAATCGTAGACAAGAGTTTGTTTCTTTTAACATAAAGTTCTTCGTTCAAACTCCATAGTAAAAACATATTTATAAACAATTTTCATATACAGGATCATATTCAAATGCAAACATGTAGAGTTTCTATGTACAATGTTTATGTCTGAACAGTGTACTGAACTATCTGATATTTGTGTGGGCACTATGGATCAGTTTCATTTTCTGTTCCTAATTTTTAAACCCTTGCACAATTAAAATTTGGAATGACATGAATCTTCATTAAGAGAATAAGATAGACTATATTTTCCTGATGAACTGTAACTACAAGAAACTGTCTGAAGAGGATGTTTCTCCATAAATTCATCTTCTTGAGGCTGTTGTTGCACTACCAAAACTGAAAACCGAAAATCCGAGGTGGCTAACATGTCTCCAATGAGTCCAAGTTCGGGACTTTCATTCCATTCAGTAAGGCCTAGTAAAAGCTGAGAATCAGGTTCATGGTACTTACCAACTATGCATAAATCACAACTGTCCTCGATTGTTCTGATCACCTTTGTGGTTCCTATTGCATCTTTTACCATTTCCTCTTTGTAAATGACCCTTTGATTTCCAATGGTATTCGCCCGGAACTGATTAACCAATTGTGTATCGATAGTCTTCTCTGTATCATCGTCATACTTCATGTGACCCCATGGCCTAAGCCACACAAAAGTGAGTTCGATTTGTGGATTTTCAACCAAACGACTAGTGTATGCTAGAGCTTCGCAGTCATCTGCACCACCGAGGAATAGCATAGTGATTTGGAACATGGACTGACCTCCCAAAATCGAATGCCTTCCGGCCACCTGTCCACGGTCAACAAGGACACCCACAGAACATGGGGCTTTTTGCATAACATTTTGGTTTACCATTCTGATTGAAGGGGAGTTGGCTCCCACTCTTCCATCAATAGTCCATTGTTTGTGAAAAGGCACAATTACAATATTCGTGTTTTGTTCTAGTGAGATTGTGCAAATATCATCATGCATGCTGGCGTATGGAGCAATTGAGGTGAAGTACTGAACAAACACACATCCGTGATTGCGTTGTGCGAACAAGTTGAAAGCATTGGCAATTTGTTCTGACCAGCTTCTAGAGGTAGTGAGCTTTTTGCCTTTACCAATAGTCGGCTCAAGCACGGCTGCTGCTCTGCCTTTAAGCTCAGTTAGATTCAGGACGAAAACAGCAATAGGCCTTTTTCTCTGGGGGGTCGAGGCTTCGAGGACACTTATAAGAGTGGGGACATTTTCTTCATTGTGAATGCAGACGAGCATCCGGAGCTCACTAAAAGGATCCGAGCATAGAATGCTACTTTTTTGATGACGAAAATACCTTGCTGATGGGTCGTACAGGTGAAATATCAAAGGTCTTGCAACTCCTGTTACGATCAGCATTGAGATCAACAGAAGGGCATATGCTTCACCGTCTATGATCTGTACATGGCCAGAGAAAGACTTGATAAGACCACAATGTAGATCAGTATCCACATATATGATTTTGATCCTAATCAATTGACTATCGATCTTCATTTCTCAAGGGGTTAGTCATTAATGTGCATACATGGTTCATTTTGTAAGGTGGACTACAAATTATTAGACAACATTAAGAAAGAAAAATTAAGCTAAAATTTTGTGCATTATGCTGTTCAATCCCATCTAGTTTTGTATACCAAACATGCTAAAACGTTCACAAATAATGATTGACTTGAGAATTCTATTCTATGGTTCGAATGAGCGAGCAAGATGATTTACCCCATCCTCTCGCATTGTAATGTACATGACAGCTTCAATGATACCTCTGCAACACATTATGAGAGAAAGAGAAACAGCATCCCTCAAGGGAATTCTGTAGTAAAGTGCAGGAATTAAGGTGCCTGTGAACTTTCCTGCATAACCAAAGAAGATAAGAACCCCGAATACAGCTCCAGCGCTTCCTTTTTTGACTGAGAATAAGTCCATAGTTAAACCACTGAGTGCAAACTTGGCTGGAACAAGCAATCCAGAATTTATTATTTCGAGCTTATACACCAGAGCAGATCCCAAAGGTGGTCCATCTGGTATAGCCATGCCCAAAATAAAAGTTCCTAGTGCAGCAGGCTGGCCAAGACTCTGAGCAAGAAATCCACATATCAAGACTATTACAACAATGAATATGAATTGGATCTCTTTCATTTGTTGTCCTTCTGGTATATGCTTAGCTAGGTGTAAAATTGTGGGACGAAGCGCAAATACAATGACGATCAGAAAGCAAGGACCCCATATAATGGACCAGAAGACGCTAACTTCAGAAGTTAATGTCAAACCCACTGAACCAATAACCACAGACACTAAGTAGTGGCACACGTCACTAACTAAGGATGCCAAAGTAGCAATCCTTCCGATCTCGGAATTAAGAATGTTAAGGTCACTGAGGAGACTTGTTATTACAGGAAATGAAGTTATTGCATTTACCGTCGCAACAAGAGGTAGAGAAGTCTCGGCTGACTCGTCTAATATCACAAAATGAGGTACAATGAGAATGGCCAAAAGACCAATTGCTAAAGGCAGAAAAAAGCACGTAGCACCAATTACTACAGCATTGTTTCCTGCTCTCTTCACCAATGTTAAATCAACATTTACTCCTAATATAAACATATGAAACATGAATCCAATATCTGCAAATGTTTCGAGTACCAATCTTCCTCCTGGAGGAAATAACTTCTCAGAATAAACTTGAACGTGCCCCAAAAAGGATCGACCCAAAATGATACCAGTCTGTTATTCAAAATCAATACATTAATTATACCAACAATAGCAGACCAAAGAATACACAAAACATAAATTAGAATGCTAAAATGATGGTTTATATTGCCATTTTTGTAGGTGAAATTGTCTAAAATCAATATCTGCCTCAACTTCCTAAAGTTTACATTAATATAACATTGTCTCCAATAAATTTAGTATTTTTTTCGCTACTTTAGCCGGTTCATGGCTATATCTAGTGGACGCTTTCTTTGAATAAACGAACATGACACTACAAATACATTAGATGAGGCATGGCATTGCCTTGTCTATAAATCAAAAGAAAAATGCGATAAATATGTCAAAAAGCATTAACCAGAAATACCTAAAGAGGGAGGGGCTTACGATAAGTTGTGCACTGACCATACTCTGTTTAAGAGGTTTGAGAATTAACCAAGTTATACTAGCAACAGTTGTAATTACAACTAACTGTAACAATAGAACTGGTAAACTAAAATTAAATGGATCTCCCCCAAACCATAGACAGCCTTGGGCATTGGTCAAGTGCATATATTGGCACACCAATACCTCGTCCGCATATGGACCTTGGATATTACCTACAGAAGATGAAAGTCTTTTTGACATTTTTAACTAGTTGCTGTGTACAAAATCTGAGAAATCTCAAAGCCCAGATGAAGAAAAAGCATAAAGATGGTGAAATTATTAAAATTTTATCCAAAGGAGGTGAAAAGAAAGAAGAGAAACTGGAAAAATACATTTAAGATACAGAATAGTAAAGAGAAAAAAGGAAACAGAAGAAGGGAGAGAAAGGGGGAGTTTGTTACCTCAGAGTTACACCTTTGTTGCTTCACATTAAAGTTAGCCATACAAGAAGGATTACCATCCAAGAAACAAGCTTCTTTTTTAAACCTTTTCACCCCACCGTTGCTCATTTTTCCTAATAATAGTAAAATGGGAAATTTTCCAATCTAAAATAAAGTTAAGAGAGAAAAAATATGCGAGGTAACATTTTTCCACAATGCTACATTTGGTTTGGTATTGTATCGCATTGTATCATACTGTATTGTACCATATGTATTAAGTGTATTCAATATTATGTTTGGTTTTGTAATCTA
Source organism: Fraxinus quadrangulata (assembly GCA_903798255.1). Taxonomy (NCBI): domain Eukaryota; kingdom Viridiplantae; phylum Streptophyta; class Magnoliopsida; order Lamiales; family Oleaceae; genus Fraxinus; species Fraxinus quadrangulata. The sequence goes on along the minus strand of CAIGRB010153210.1, from coordinate 61,412 downwards.
ATACAATAAGTTGTATTGTAATAATTCCTTTTTTTTTTTTTTTAGAGAAACAGAAGAAAAGACCAGAGTTGTAGTGATTCAACACATAAAGAATCTATAATCACTATAAGGGGATGCCAATTTGATATTTCCCTGTTCTTTTTCACTCATTAGGTTACTAACTTGAATTGAAATAACAAGAGCAACAACATGTAAGCTACTCATAATCATGATATTGATCAACGATCATGAATGGTCGATGAATACAAGTGCATTACTCGAAGTCTCGATTTTGATCATGAACTGTATGTTATCCCATCCGGCATTATATCTACAATTAGCCATTGGTTTATGAGATCATCAATTATATAGTACAGAGGTTCATGGACAAAGACAGAGAACAGCAAGGAAAAATGTGAATCCAAAAATAAAGAAGAAAAGAAAAAGACACAATGCTCGTAAAGATGAAATTAGCTTATTAATTTGCATTGCAGTTAATGATGATGAATATACTGAAGGTTGGTGAAAGCTCTCAGGCAACTAAAAGGATTGTGCATTGAGTAATGAATGGAGTAAATTGAGTCTGACACAAACGTTAACCAAAAATTTACAAAAGAATGTCACTATGGCATTAATTAAAGTTTTTATAAACTACAAGAAACGGGCCTTCACTGACGAAAAAGGCTCAAAATTCCATTTGATTGCTTGAAGATCCCATTATATATATGTCGTGTGACATATTTCTTGTGGATGTACCTATGACTTGATTCTTCTTAAATGAGTCGACTCCTCAGGGTCCCTAAGTCCCCATACTTTAATCTGTTGTTGCACCACCAAAACTGAAGCTTTACCCTTATATTCGGAGTCTGCAAGCAGTTCTCCTATTGATCCTAACTCGCCACACTGGTTCCACTTAGCAAGATGATCCATAATTGGTGATTCTCCATGACGTCTGCCTACCATTACAAGGTTGCAAGCATCTCCAGTTGATCTGGCCACCATAATTACATCCCTCCCATTTTTCACCATTTCCTCCTCGTATACTACTTCCTCAGTCTCATATGTTCTCAACTTGAAGCGGCTCAAAATTTCAGCATCGAGCGTCTTGCTTCTTTCTGTACCCTGAACAATATCACCTGAACCAGAGGCTATAAATCGAATCAAAGTCAGTCTTACACTGGAATGCTCTGATAATCGTAATGCATATGCAAGTGCTTCTCGATCATCTGCACCCCCAAAAAATAGTACCACCACTTGATAGGAGGAAGATTGTGTTATTACTTGATGGGAATTATTTAAACTTCCATAATCAATGAGAATCCCAACAGAACAAGGAGCCCTTTTGAGTACACTTTTGTTCAGATGCCTATATGCATAGGATGATTTGACCGTCTCTTCAAAGGTATATTGCTTGTGAAATGGAAGTATTATGAGAATGGTTCTCTTTTCTAGAGCTAGAGAGCAAACATCGTTGTGCATTGTCAAATAAGGAGAGATTGCTTTGTAGCAATGTACCACGAACAGTCCAGAATCCTGCTGTTCAAACTTTTTGAATGCATTGAAAATATGTTCAGACTCCGTCCGGTTCGAAGACGACATCCCGTTTTGCCTATGAGCAACAAGTAAAGAAGAGGAACGACCCATAAGCTTCACAAGGTGGAGGATGTCTAAATTAATAGGACTAGTTTTTGTGGGATTGGAAACTTGAAGGAGGCTGGTGATAGAGCAAACATTTTCTTGGCTGTGTACACATGCAAGTATGCGAAGCTCATCATTGTTTGTGGAATGTAGAAGTGTCCGTCTCTTGTAAGCAACAAACCTCTTTGAAGGATCGTAAAGAATCCTCACTATAGGTGAGATTACTCCTGTTATAGTAACCACTGAGATTATCATAACAGTATATATTTCCCCCGTCATGACCTGCAGTAACGGATAAATTATATGAGTTTTTCACAACAGAAGAAAATAATAATAATAATTGCTTTCTATGTGAATTAGATGCCCTGTAAGTAAGTTGATTAGAAATGCCAAGGTAAGTGTTAGAAGACTTACATCCTGATTCTTAAAATCATTCAGAAAAGCAATTTCAACAATGCCTTTGGTGTTCATGATCAGACCAAGAGAAAGAGCATCTCTAAATGGCATCCTACAGAAGATAAGAGGCAACATTGTCCCCATAATCTTTCCAATGAAAGCAACAAATATAACCAACTGCAAGACACCAACATTTTTCAAATTCTGTATGGAAAAAATATCCATTTGTAGTCCACAAATAGTGAAAAAGAGTGGCATGAGAATAGTGACAAAGCAATCAAGTGTCTCCACTAATGCAGCTCCTAATGGTGGTCCATCTGGTATAACCAAACCGAGAACAAAGGACGCTACAGTGGCATGGATACCAATAGCTTCGCCAATAAACCCAGTGCCCAATACTCCGACTAAGGTTAGAAAAATATATATCTCCTTAACGGGTCTCCCTTCTCGAGTATGTCTCACTACCCACAGAGCTGCTGGACGAATTACATATATAACAAAGATGATGAATAGAACACCTGATAGCAATGACCCTATGATTACTCTTAGTGATTTTGTTCTGGCAAGATCTGCTGCAAACTTAATAAATATGAAAGACCAAAGGCAGACATCGCATATAACTGAAGAAGAAGAGGCTAACCGTCCTATGTCCGAATTAAGGATCTTCAGATCATCAAGGAAGCAAGTAATAGCTGGAAATGCTGTCATTGATTGCATGGCTACTATCTGAGGAAGCACCCTCGAAATGTCTTTATCCAAAGCCGAAAATTTGTCGAGGAGAAATACAGCAGAAGCCGCAAGTCCAAAAGGAAGAAAGAAGCCTAAGATTCCTACAGACAAAGCCTTCTTACCAGGCCTTAAAACCATGGATGGATCTATTTTCACACCAATTAGGAAAATGAAGAGGATAAAACCAAAAATCGATACTGTATCAAGCACCACTCTAGATTTTCTCGGAAATACTTCATCTAAGAATGTCACATTTTGGCCCAGAACTGAAGGGCCTAATATAAAGCCACCCTGCTCATATTAAAATATCAAAATACAGCAATCAACCACATAATATACCATTAATGAAGGGGGAAAAAATCAAATTGCAATGAAGGGATTTCAAAATTAAGACAAAATTTACAACAGGATTGGAATTAAGGATAATGCTTACAAAAATCTGAGCAATAATCAAGGGCTGGCCAACAGGCTTGAGAAGGAATTGAACGAAATAAGTAATGACTGAAATGAGGGACCATTGAAACAAGAAGGAGGGAACCGAGAAACGAAATGGTTGATCTCCGAACAATAAGCCTCTGGAGTTGATCTGATTGAGGTATTGGCATACGTAAAGGGGCTCCAAACCCGCAGAATAACTGTCGTTCATCGTATAACTGGAACCAAAATGGAACTGTGAAATAAAAGTACTGTACAATCATGAGAATCCCTCTTTAGAGAGAGAAAACGGGGATGAAATCCGGCCGGTTTGAGAGGATGATGAGATTGGTGGAGGAGCATTAGAATTGGAACGATATGATATGAATTTTGAAAGAGGAATGGGTTGGCAGTTGGCATGTGGCACTATTCGTATCAAAGTTGGTCCATGCAGTACATAGAAGAATAATGGGGCTAATTACACCAAGTTTTGAACAAGAATTAAGCTTGTTGCTACTAGTTTGACACCTTTTGAGGTGTCAAAATTGAGGTCATGATTTGAACGAGTATTGTTAAAATCAATGACAAAATTATGTCATATCAAAAATTGTAAACAAAACTGTCTACCATGATATAAGAGTAACAAAATTGTTTGAACAATTACGCAAATGATCATAATCGTGATACTTGCGCGTTTTTAACTTTTATACTAATGGGAGAGTTAAGAATTGGGGATTAAACACATTTATTATTTATCACGTCGAGTCAGCATATCATCAAACATTATTATTTATCACGTCAAGTCAGCAAAATGGGAGAGTTAAGAATTTGGGATTAAATGCATTTAGTAGAGAAAATATTATAGGTCTTTAATTTTAGTAGGGTTTTTTGGATTTAACAACTATTTTTGTTGAGTTAGCGTAATAAATAAAGTAATATTATTTAGCATCATGGGTGTTAAGCATCATTTTAGATGGCACATGAACTTCAATAACTGATTAAACACCTAAATAATAGAAAAAATTGTCACATCGAAGATGACTTATCACTTGAAGCCATCTCAAGTAGTGTTATAATACTAGTAGTGTTACTTAGCAATACTTTAATAAATAATTGTATTTGGTGATATGTAGATAGTTAATGGTGCCACATGGATTAAATAATAATTTTTTATTATTAATTGACTATTAGTGTAATGGCTAAAAACTTGAATGACTATTTCCATAAGAAAATAACTTCGATAACTATTAGCTTAATTACTCAAAATTTCATTGACCATTGATGTAATTAATCCAAAAATAATTATAATCATCTAGAATCTAAATGATCACCGATCCATGTGGTTGTGTGGTAACTGATTACTATCACATTGTTAACTAAATGTGAATGCATGTCTATATATTTTTAGGCATTGAAGTGAAAGTGACATCGTCACAAAAATAATCATATATGCTCTAAATGAATAATATTATTCTATATAAAAACAATTAAATATAAGAAACATTGCACCAACCATTGATTTTCCTACTCGATCGTCCTACACCTAGTAGTAGTACCAATTTCGTCCTAACTTTTAAAATGATGTATGGATAGATAACTTTCCTTACTTTTCGATCACATATATTAAGTCCTTATTTGATGGGAATTAAAATTAAATGTTTAGTAAAATTTGATAAAAATTAATAAAATATATGATTGAAAATTGTGAATCTATGAAATATGTAGTTTAAAATAATTAGTAATTTTAATTTTAATCTCACCAAATTAGGACTAAATAAATATTAAGAAATTTCTATATCTCAACTTCTTTAAAAGTATATTGCAAGTTGATCTTCACCGACGCTGGCACCAAGCTGCAAATCTTTGACTATTCTAGTCGTCCATAATCATGTGACTTAACCAATGAACATAAATGGCTTTTTTTCTTTTTAATTTTTTTTTCCTTTTTTTTTTTGGGGTCTTCATTAGTGAAGGTTGGATATATATTTTCAAAATGAAGAGTGGTCGAAGAGGGGTGGGAGTAATTTGTTCAAAATAATAATGATTTCTTGACAAATAGAAGAAAATTTACAAACATTGTTCATACATTGAATGAAAAGAATACAGCTTTACATAACCAAAAAACCAACAGAAACTATTATATTTAGGCACTTCTATACGATGTCTATGGCATTTACGAATCAAAACATCAGTGAAATTATTCTCCTGCCCACAATGTACATGGATAAAACTGCCACTTATTGATGTGGCAGGAAAACCTTATTTACAATTTTCTTGAAACGTGAGAACCGTAAATAAAATTCTTTTCAAATGGTCGAGATGAGACTGTGAGCAAGAGAATATTTCCAAAACAATCAGATGTACAAATAAACAAATGAATCTCATGTCTTTTCTTTAGAATAGCAACGACTCCAAGAATGTGTTGTCTCTCGACTCTTCTTTAGCTCGAGAGAACACAGAGTTTAGTGAATTTCCATATCCCGAAAACTCATAGCCCCCAGGATTTTGCAACATCTCTAGTGTATGAGGAGCTTGAGCTTCGGGTGCCGCTAGCCTAATGCTGCTGCTCATTGACATTTGATAATTCGAGGGATGAGGCACTGATGAAGGCCGAATAGTGTTATTTGGAACCGGCCTGTTGTTGCCACTACCTCGAGCAGCTGGCACGCTGTGGTTGTGCTTCCCCTCGTAGGTAGTTATTACTGCCCTCAGGTCGTGAGATGCTCGCTCCACGTGTTTTCTTACAGGGCACCCCTGGCTCGTGCACTTGTAATAGCTCCTAAAAATATATTTGTCAAATCAAAATGCAAATAATATAGAGTTGGTATGCATCAAATCTTGCACCAAGAATTCATCAGAATCCGGATGAAGAAAGACAATAATAATTGTATCAATCAAGAACTCGTGCAAAACGTTTTCACTACGAAATCTTTCCTATATATTTGACACGTTGAACTGAACATGACTATACATATATTAGCTTGTTACCTTGGATTTGGATTTCCCTTCACCGCTTTTTGGCCATATTTTCTCCATCTATAGCCATCATCTAGGATATCTATATCACTTATAGTTTGAACTACAACTCTTGGTTCTCTAACCGTAGTATTTCCAGTCCCTGCTGCTGAAATCCCTTCACTTTGAATTTCCATTTTCCTGAAAAATTAACATCATATTATGATATTAGACAAGCAGATTCAATTCATTTCTAATTTATGTGCAATTTTGAAGATTATTATTTACCATCTTTTGGCCTCAGGTTCATCTTCATCAAACACATGATCTCTATTTTTGTCATCAGAACTTAGCTCGAAATCATCCCCCCCTACAGAAATCGAAGAATTCTCCGGTGTTGCAACTGAATCCATTTGTCCTGTGCCATTTGAACCATATGACTGTTCTAGGATTTCATTGATTTGAGTATTGTAAGATTGAATTGCTACTGATGAAGCCGATGTTACTGTTGAGGACGAAGATGATCTTCGAGTGGACTGAGGCTTTGGATGATTATGAGTACCCTTATACACAATTTCAGTAATCTGTCCATCTATAGATTTCTCAACCTTTTTCTTCGAGGGACAACTGGGATATGTGCATTTGTAATAACTTCGAGGATTTTCGCTTCCTTTTACTTGTTTCTGTCCATATTTCCTCCAATTATACCCATCATCTGACCTGTTATTCTCCCTTATAGTCTGTGAAGATTGATTATTATCCGATTGGAATCCATTAGATATCTCAGGGGAAAACCTCTGTGTAGAATTTATCTCAGCAGTTCCGTCTTGCTTAGCAGGTTGTTCTTGATAACCCCATGCTTGATGTCCCTGAAAATTTTCAAGAATTTCATATATTTGTACAAGATATTTATCTTTGAAAAGCATATTTCATATAAATTTAAATAAAACCTACGGTAGGATCTGGGTTTGTTTGGGTTCGAAGAGAAAATTCCGAGTAGTTTTTGACATCTTGCTGCTGCTGGGTGGTGGTAGAATTACTTTTCCGATTAAAAGACTGAAATGGAAAAGTCCCTGTTGTTGGAGATGGTAAAATCTGCATATTTTATCAACAAAAACGTAAACTTTAGCTTTAAATGATGCAAAATATGTCTCAAAAAAGTGTAAATAAATAATAAAAAAAGCTTACGTTTGAAGCAGATAAGAGAACGGGAGAGTCCAAAAGCTCAGCAGGGCTTAGACCAGGTGGAATAGCGAAGTACGAAGAAGGTGATACTGGAAGTGAAGGTGGTGGAAGAGACTTGAACTTAGGCACCCCAGAACCAGTCCTCTCAGCTATCCGATCACCAAGACCTCTTCTCACGGCGGCGACGGGATAGTCATCGGTGGAGAAAGAAAAGGGTGAAGTTGATTGTTGGGTTTGTGAATGTGAATTTGAATTTGCAGAGGTTTCTACCCTTCCTGAAGATGCCGCCGCCATTAGAAAGAGAAACTAAAAAAAAATGGATTGGATTGGTGAAGAAGAAGAAGTGTATACGTAATTTGCAAAGCGCTCTTTTACGTTCGTTGGTTTGACACTACATAAAAATATAAAGAATCCGTGTATATTTCATGAGTTACATTTTGGAGTATATTATGTGCAAATTTAAAAAGTATTGGACAAGAAAATATGTTGTTTTTAAAAATTGTCTAAATATGTGTCAATGACACAATATAAAATAATAACGAAGATCGGATTGATGATAAAAATAAAAAATAAAAAAAATTAAGTAGCGAACGGTGATTCGATTGATCGGATATTTGGGCTGTCAAATAACGTGGCTGAAATTTCTAAAAGAACGCGTTTTATATCTGTGGGTCCCAGCCATCCCTCTCAATTTCAATATAAAATTATTAAATACTTTATTAATATTTATTGAAAAATTTAGGGATGACATTTGGTAATTAATCTAGGTTAGGAATTATTGAAAGTCATTAGTTGGTTATCATTCTCTATGCCGAAGTTTTCGAAAATAAAAGCAAAATACAATCCATACTCTAAAAATTCGTTGATTCGATTGAATATTGAAAATTTGATCATAAAATAATCGTTAATTTTCAAAATAAATTCAAAGTGTTGTCCATCATTTGTTCACAACTCATTTTTAATTTATTTATAATTTAAAATCGTTTATGAACACTCTCTACACATATATCATTGCTTACTAGCTCTTTTCATCCCTTCCAACGCAACATCAATAAAAAGAGAGGAATTCTTGACTATTAAAGCCATGTTAGCAAGCCATAAGCGAACCTTGTCCTAGTATTAGGATCGATGAAGCTGCTTGCTCAATGAAACGAATACCTCCATGTTTACCCAATAACTCTGTTTATATGACTTAGGTACTAATGGTGGTAGTTCCGCACTGAGCTGACAAACCAATTTCTTATGGCTTAATTGCACATTGATCTCTCGAAACGTGAATCTCGACATCCAGTTTAATCATGTCGAAGTTTAATTGAGTAAGCAAACAATCCATTCGGACGTCTTAAATTGAGTATTAGGATATAATCGCACGGTCATTATCAGAATTTGATAAGTCGACATACTTATCTATTTTTATAGATATGGGTCAAACAATCTATTAGTCATCCTAGTTTAGGTTCCAAATTTGGCCATTTGAAACATCCAAGTGCAGCCTCCCTGATTAGGTCATTCCAAATTTGGCACTAAGTTTAGCACAATGTATAGCAGACAAAACTACACAACAAATTGCTAATGAAACAAAGGATGCTTATATTAATTAAAGTAAGTTTGGAGCATAAGATAACAAAGGAGGGAGGGGGAGAGAGACAACGAGGTGATGTCTCATCATCTCCCTTACCATACTTTATTTCATTGACAAACCTATAAAATTTCCTATTACCAGAAAATAAAGAAGAGTTGTGGATAATATGTCAATATGCTGGTCACTGGAAACCATGTTTTAACTTCACGGCTTTCGCTTTACATCTTTGACATTGTGTAGTCCATCACATCCACGAGAAAATCTATACGAAGGTTAACAGATCCATGTCACTAATTATAAAAACAAGGCATATAATAAGAATAATCTGATGGCATTGAATACTAACCAGCATCGTCCTTGGTGAAGCATAGGGGAGGAGTGATCCTGAATACATTCCCGAAAAAGCCCCCTTTTCCTATTAGTACTCCCATTTCTGAAAACAAGACAAGTTCGTTGATCAAAATTTCAGTAGAAATAAATGAACGAGGGATATTGTGATTGGAATAGAGACAAGTTTGGCACCTTTCATCTCGTCCATTACATGCACAGTCTCAGCTTTAGCGGGAGTTTTTAGCTGACGATCCGTTACAAGTTCCACCCCGAGCATCAGACCTCTTCCCCTCACATCTCCGATAACTGTACAAAACATGAATCAAGAACTAATTTTCTGAGGAAAATTTAATAAAAGATTTAACACATTCTTATTCTTGTTGTCTTCCAAGTACACGTGCATAAAACTGAAATTGTTGTTAACAATTAACTAATTCCTCACCCCTTCGAGTGTCGTATGAAATGTGAAAATTTGCATGTGCATTTACAACATTAGGAAAGAAGACTTACTCTCATATTTCTCCTTGAGGGAATTCAGGCGTTGCTTTAGGTGCAATCCTACATTGAATGCATTCTGCTGAAGGTTTTCCCTGTCTATTACTTTAAGAACAGCATGCCCCGCTGCAGTACACACAGGATTACCACCAAAGGTATTGAAATAACTTCGCTGAGTCAAGACCTTTGCAATCGCCGGAGTGGTAACCACAGCACCAAGGGGAATTCCATTACCAATGCCCTGAAGACCATAGATCAGAAGATAACATATTAAGTGCAACACAAAGCATGATTCATATGCTTTGGCAATGATTTACAGGTTCAAAACAAAAGATCTCGAAGAAAATCCAGCAAACAATAGACAAGAGAGAAGAGTCTACCTTTGCCATGGTAACGATATCAGGCACAACTCCATGGGCCTCAAACCCCCAAAAATGGCTTCCAGTGCGAGCAAAACCTGATTGGACCTCATCAGCTATACAAAGTCCCCCAGCCTTTCTAATGGTGCTATACACAGCTGGCAAATATCCTGGGGCCAACTCCATAATTCCACCCACTCCCTGTCAAGAATACAGCTCATAGCTATAATGAATAATGAAAATCTTTGAGACCATACCTTGAAACCAAGATAAAGCCATGTAAATTACAATTTTTGCCCTTTGCACATGAATAAAATTAGCACCTGTATGGCTTCTGCAATAAATGCAGCAACGCGACCAGATGTTCCATAGGTAATCATCTCATCTACGTCCCTTGCATATTTCAATCCATCTGAACCAAAGATGCCCCTGTACTGGTCGGGGTTCTGAGCATGGTGAACTCCAGTCTGTTGTAAAAGAATACAGAGATGGAATCAAATACTATTTACAACATACTTCTACTTAAGATGCTCAAAGTCTTTGATAAAAAGAAAGTTACAAGCCAACTCTTGATTCCTGAAAGATAATAGTTTCTCTAGGTTATGATTACTATCCAACTTTTGACACATATTTAACCACTACTTCACATTTTCCAGCTATATTTACTGTGTCAAGTTCTTTTCTAAAAGACATGGTTCTGCGGAAGTAGCCTTATGCAACTCTCAGTAGTCCAGTTCTCATACTAACATCATCGTCGTCAAATATTGACCATCATAGACAAGAAGTTCACAACTACTGTCAAAGCTTTTTATCATAAAGGCGTTACATCATTTATGTTGTAAAAAAATTTTGTGAATTCCTAAAAGGAGAGAATATATATACCTGAACAACGTTAAATTTGTAGCTACTTTGAGCAGTGGCTCCCATTGTCCCTGCGGCATTGCCATGATACCCATTCCTAATTGAAATAACATCATGACAACTGGTATACAACCGTGCCATCAACAAAGCCAGCTCATTCGCCTCCGTCCCAGAATTCGTAAAGAAAACTACCTAAGAAAACAAATCAACCCAAAATTAATCAAGATAAATCACAAACTCGTCTGCTGCTACAAAATAGTAATCAAAAAACAATTCAGTAATTGAATAAACCTTGAGATCCCCGGGAAGTTTCGGTGCTAGAGCCTCAGCAAAATCTGCAATAGCATGATTTAAGTACAAAATTGTAGAATGCTGAAGGCGTTTTGTTTGGCTAACAATTGCATCCACTACTTCAGGATGGCAGTGCCCACAACACACGGTGGCTATTCCTCCAAAAGCATCCAAATATCTCCTACCCTTTTCATCAAACAAATACTGCATCTTCCCATCAACCAAATTCAACTGCAAAGCACAAAAACTCGTTCTGGATCACCACCCCCATCAAAAACAATAAAACAATTGAAGCCAAAAAAGGAAAACTTACTGGGTTATCGTAAAAATGGAAGATGGAGGGGCTGAGGAAAGCTTTTCGCTTCTTGATGATTTCATCGGCGGAGGGACCGGTGTACGGCGGCGGAGTGTAGTCGAAGGGGGGCATTTTGGGAAGAACGGTGTCATCTTCTCCAACAGTATTAACCAAAGTCGAAAATTGTGATTGTGTTACAGCACGAGGGAAGATTGAAATCCTTGCGGACAAAGCCTTTGCCAGAATCCTCTGCATCTTCACGATGAAAACACGTAGAAACAGACAATGGTGGAGGGTTGGTGAAGTCGAATACAATTAAGTACCAGTTTCACTACTATATATAGATACAGCAAGGGTAATTAGCAAATAACGTCCCCAGTTTTCAATGTTACAGTGGAAAACGACCTTATTTTTTATTTTTTGACAATTTCACCTTTATTTCTACCTTTCATTGCGTAAAAAATCATTTTTCTCCATTTTCTCAATTAAAAATTATGAAATGATAAATATACTCTTTTATTTAAATAAAATAAAAGGAAAAAGGAAAAACTTAATTACAATTTATAGGCCCAATTTTTTTTTGAAAAAATCCAAATGAATCCCAAATAAATTATTAAAATGATAATTAGCAATAATGTACATACCTTTCACTATTATTGCAAAAAAAGTTCATACATTTTATTTTTTTGACATTTTCACCCTTAATTACACATTTAATTTCGCAAACTATTATTTATATCCATTTTCATCCAATTTCTCAATAAAAAAACTGTGAAATGATGAATATGCCCTCCTATTTAAATAAAAAACTAAAGAATTAATTGTAATCAGTCCCAATTTTTTTAAAAAAAAAAAGTGAAAACAAGTCACCAATAAATTATTTAAAATTTTTTATTTTTTAAAAAAAGTGCAAACGAGTCCCAATTAAATTTATTTAAAAATTAAAAAAAAGTACAAACAAGTCTCAAATAAATTATTAAAGAATTAGAAAATAAAAAAATATTTTTTTTATTTAAATAGGAAAGTATATTAGTCATTTCACAACTTTTTATTGAAAAATTGGATGAAAATTGATATAAATGTAGGTTTGAGCAATTAAATGTGTAATTAAGGGTGAAAATTTCAAAAAAATAAAAGGTATGACCTTTTTTGTAATAATAAAAAAAATGTAGTGATATTATATACTAATTACCCTTTTAATAATTTATTTGAGACTCATTTAAGCTTTTCAAAAAAAATTGGAACTATGATTGCAATTAATTTTTTTCTTTTTCCTTTTATTTTATTTAAAGTGAATAGTATATTTGTCATTTCACAATTTTTTATTGAAAAAATGGAGGAAAATAACATTTTGTGCAATGAAATGTGGAAATAAGGGTGAAATTGTCAAAAAAATAAAAGGTATGGACTTTTTTCACAATAACAATGAGATGTGGGGACATTACGTATTAATTACCTGCTTTCAATGCTATGGGTACAGGAAATTACCCACAAAAGATGAATAGAATACACACAATAAGTGGCCTCATTTTTTTAATAATATTTAATTCATGTGGACCCGTCTCTCCTTGTGGGTGGAATTCAAATTTAATGTAGAAAATTGGTTTTTTTTTTTCCGCAGCCTTTTTCAAATAAATAATGTTATAATCGGAATCCTAATGGATCTCGAACTTATCTGTGATTTGTGATTGCATAAAAAGGATTAAAAATAGAAATAGGTGAGAGAGGTATATACGTTTCTGAGTCACAGTTGTTGACTCGGAGTCGAGTAGGTTACTGTACCAGTTTATTCTACCCACCCGTCAAATATTTAAGAATTCAACAAGAAAGTTGCAGCATTGATCCTCAACCTATCATTTTCATACTAATATCATCCTCAATATTAAAATAAAAAGATTTAGATCCATAAATTTTCAAATTTGTCCCACAATTATATTACACAAGAGGTGGATTACACTTATGTCTAATTAAAATGAAAAATATAAAATAAAAGTAGGGAGCCTGGAGTTGAGAGATTGGAGGTTTTCTAAATATGTGTACATATTATTTTCTTCTTTTTTTATTATTTTTAGTTAATTTTTAATACAATTTAAATAATTTTCTTTAGTTAAAATTTCCACTTTAAAGATTGAGGCCAACTTGCTATAGAATTCAGATGTTAGGGAATGCTCCTGTAAAATTTTTAGATAAAAAATGAAAGGTTAGGAACTTTCTTTGACACAAAATGAGGGTTAGGATAAAGTCTGTAAAAAATTAGAGACCATTACTATAATATTCCTGTAATATTATTCAAAATTTTTTATTTTTTTTTTCGATTTCTTATTATTGTTTACTAGTATCAAAATAATGTTACAGTATAACAATACAGTCGTTACAAAATTGTTGGAAAAATAATAATAATAATCATACCTACCACCTTCGTTCCATGTGCATAAACAAGTTCTCCACAAGAATGCAACAAAATTCATTAGGCCGTCACCTCCAAAGTCGAGCATATGATCTTTTTGAACAAAAAATTGGCTAATATAACCAATCGAACAAATTAAGTAAAAATAAATTCTCAGTGAAATATATCCAACAAATTTTGTTCGTTCATCACTTCCAAACTATTCTATAGAGTTGAGTGTACGAACGTACACTCTAGTGGTTCAAATAAGATAAGAACGGAACCTTAGGTAGCAAGATCCCATTTTTACACCTCCAAAGAAAATCAATTCAAAAGCAATAAAAGACTGCTTATATTTTCTTTAGAATAATTCTTGGTGTACATAAAATTTGGTACATAGGGATGTCAATACTCTCGCATTCATATAGTGTGTCCCTTTTCTTAGGGGTAGTTTTTATTTTTTAGGCAAATATATCTTTCTCATATATCCACTAAAAAAATGAAAAAATACAATAATTTTAAAGTTGATAACTGAATCAATCAAACACATTTAATTGAAAAATTGTATACAAATAAGTTATAGACAATTCAATTTTCTATTCCATACAAGTTCCATACTTGTAATCAAACACACCGTAGAATAAGTAATCGAAAAGTTGATAAAAAATTTTGAATCATTTTAAATATAAATTTGGTGGAAAAATAAATTGTAAGAAATAGGATCAAACATGGTGGAATGCATAGCTAAATAAAAATAAAGGTTAAATTGTAAATTTAATCCCCAACCTTTGGATGAAGTTTCAATCTTGTCCCCAATCAACGTTTTGTTTTCTTGTTTGCTCCCAACCTTTGAAAAATTAGCAATTCAGTCTCCTTTGATTCACCCACGTGCACTGCATGCCCCATATATTAAGCAAATTTACATATGGGAAAAAAATTGCAGGCGAACTTAGGCTAGCACTTTGAACATCTCCAATTCATTCTATGAATTACAGAGATTTCTAGTTCACATGGTATTTATATTTAATGAATGATCAATTGAGTTAAATTTCATCTTCAATGGATTCTGTTCACTTCAATTCATTTAATATGAAAGAAAAAATAAGAGAGAGAGAGAGAGAGAGAGAGAGAGAGTATTTAAATTTTGTTAATATACTCCTAATAGATGCTCTATATTTACTATGACATCTTTACAATTTCAATTTTATTCTTGTCCACTACGCGAAGTTACACATACGTTGCCTTGGAAATGAATTTTCATAGACATTATCAATTTTTTTCTTATGTAGCTATTTTTTATGTAATCCTTTTGCTCATGTTTATAAACATCTAAATCGATTTTTTAACACATTAAAAGACTCACAAGCAATACTTTATCTATTTACAATTTAAATTATTTATAAACACTTTCTAGATGTGTTGGAGATGCTCATAGCCTTGAGGGAGCCAATTTTTTGAACCAAATAGTTGTCTACAAAGTGGACAAACAAGAAAATAGAAAAAGGGCCAATACATAGATGTCTAAAATGGGGTCTTGGTCGCCTCTCCATTGAACACCGCTAGAGAAAAGAATTGACCAAGAACATTGGTCCACAAAGTTGAATTGTCCAGGGCCAAAAATGGCCACTTTGCCTGCGAGCTAAGGGTCCGTTTAATTAGTAAAGGTAAAAATATTTTCCACTTTTAAGTTGAAAAATAAAAAATTAAATATTCTATAGGAATGTATTTTTCATTAAATTGGCAAAAAGCATGTTTAAAATAGCTGTACTTTAAAATTCGAACTCAATTTTCACTTTCGTATCAAACAGTCAAAGTAATTGAATTCATCAAATGTGTCATTTTCCATGGAATTTAAACTAATCAAACGGACCTAATTGTATTATATTACACAAGATGTGGGTTACACTCATATCCAATTAAAATGAAAATAAATAAAAGTGGGGTGTCTTGAATTGAGAGATTGGAGGTTTGCTAAATATGTTTCATATTAAGGGCCATGGCACTACCAAGGCCAACATTATTCATCAACTATATCTTCTTGGGACCTTGCTGCTTGAACAGGGCAACATGTACCCCCATCTTTGAACAGGGCACATGTGGCCCTGTTCAAGTAGTATAATCCATCTTCTTGTGTAATATCATCGCATGATCTGGCACTAAAATACTCCATTTTAAAGATTGAGGCCAACTTGCTACAAAAGTCAGAGGTTAGGGACTACCCCTGAATATTTCTAGTTAAGAAATATGAATTTTAAGCAATGTTAATCGAGAATTTTTTTCAGTTTCTATTTCTTGTTACTTTTTACGAGCATCAAAACAACGTTACGGTGTAACAATATTTACAGTCACAAAATTGTCAAAAATAAATAAAAAAATCTTACCTACCACCTTCGTTCCATTTGCATTTAGAGTCTAAGAGAAAATTTCTTAATTTTTTTATCCCACCTTTCAATTCTCCAGATTCTTAGCAGTGACACATGAATTTTAACATAGAAATTTCATTTAAAATGTGCATTAAACTGTGACTGCAGACACCTGATTGATTACACACTTTAATTTAAATATAAGAAATGAGAAAAAGACAAATTTGAAAGAAAAAAAATAACATGTCTTCATCCCCACCCCATGCGCACTGTCCCAGTCAGGTCCACTCCCCACCCAGACGCCTATAAATTATTTGATTGCATCAACGGTCGAGTTCAAGAGCAAGTTTAATTTTGTACGTAATTCAAAATTTATATTTAATGAAAGAAGTAATTTTAAAATGAATTTTATTAGTCGATAACGACAAGTAAAAAACTATAGTATGCACTTTGGCCACAAATTTGTTCCTTCTGAACAAACATGCAAACATTGGCTAAAGGTTGAACAAAGAATCAATCGAACAAATAAGTAAAACAAGATATCCACAAGAAAGATGAAACAAAATTTGTTAGCCCGTCACCTCCAAACAAATTCTATAGAGTGGAGCATATGATCTTTTTGAACAAAAAAACACAAATCGGCTAAAGCCTGAACATATATGATATAACCAATCGAACAAATTAAGTAAAATAAATTCTCAAGAGAAATATATCCAACAAAATTTGTTCGTTCGTCACTTCCAAACAATTCTATAGAGTTGAGTGTACTAACATACACTCTAGCGGTTCAAAAAAGATACCAGAACCTTATCTAGCAAAATCTCATTTTGACACCTCCAAAGAAAATCAATTCACAAGAAATAAAAATCTGCCATATTAATTCAGAGGTCTTCATACAAACGGAACATATATATTTTTGTGGGCTCTACCATACACATGATAAAAAATTATTCTTTGCTAGCATCACAGTAAATACAGAGCTAAACTAAGCACAATTTTAACATTCACGGTAATTTGGAAAATGCCAAACACAGTAGTTCCCAATTGTTAATGATCTTAGCAAAGGCAGAAAAGTGTTTGATTATAGAGTAGCAACACAAGTTTATACACAATAACTCACCCATGCTTGTTTGAAAGTAAAAATTCACTGGCAGAGAATAGGTACAATGGACCAAAAACAAAATTACCTCAAATCACCATCACAAGGACAACCAACATCATAAATTTCCTCGTCACGATCAAAGTACATGTCATCTTCAAACAATGAATCTGCATTGTCTGAACAGTCATATGGCACTGTATCCTCGTGTTCATTATAATATGTATGACTTCCACTTTTGGATTCTTCAGAATGGTTATTGGAAGAACTGCTCTCAACCTCTGATTTCTCATCAGATGATCTGCTTACATCCTCATCCTCAGACGTCTCTTCATCCGGATACTCATTGAGTGGATTGTCCTCCGCTGAGATTCATGAAGAAATTGAATTAGGCATAAAATCACGCCTAGAGAGGGGAGTGAGTGCGAGAAAGAGAGGAGATTATACCATTAGAATCATCAGTTTCATATTCTGAATCATCTGGACCATCATAGAAGGTATCATCATCGTCAACTTGAACCCTGTACAAGCAGAACAGTTTTTGTTAAACAAAAACAGAATATCAAATATCATGATCCGCAAACATACACAAGGATCGAAGTCTTACAAAGGAAACTGGCTTGCAGAATCAGCCTCAGTAATGTTGGCGTCGCCCTCAACAGCATAAAAATCATAAACATAATCATCTGAAAATGCTGCACGACGATCAAATAATATAAACCACCAGAATAGTCTTAATAGATATAAACGTATAGGAAAATATTTGTATGCACCAGGAAGTTATAAACATTTCCAAGACAGTTTCAGATGATAAAAGGCAATGCAGGATGGACCAACGAAATCCCAGTCACCAGTGACACTGATTTGTACATTACATAAGCCAATCAAACTTATCCATTTTTTGCTTTTCATTTTTCTTAAATAAACCTGGTGGCAATGTCTTGCATTATTTTGACACTATCATGCCCACAAATAACAGAGAAGTGGTGGGCAAAGGACAGTGGAACATCCCAATCGAAGAAAAAAAGAACAAGTGAAAGAGCAAAACCTCGTCTGGAAGCATAATTGTTAATATCATCTTCAATCTCCACAGCAGCAGTTGGTAAAACATCTCTTAGGAGAGGCAGATATTGAGCCATCATCCTGTGGTCCTCCAATTCCATATCCCTGCATGGAAGTTGAAGGAATTTAGTATCAAGAAGAGATGTAGGTAAACTAATCGTGCAATATAATGCAACAGCAGAACTTACTCCTTCTCTTGCACTTCATTCTCTCTCTTCTCTGCATCAACCCGAACAACATCATAGAGTCGATACATTTCATGTACTGCCTCATCTTCTACGGCTTCCTTCTTTCCCTTTCGGCTTCTCCATATTTGCTCAAAACGAGCATTTTTTGATAAAACCTTGAGAAATGAAAAAAATATATATAGAAACATAAAATAACATTAATGCATAACTTATTGAGTTTGTTTGGTCTGGGAGGGTAGGGAAGGACTTAGTGAGGACAGTTAAAAGGCTTTGAACTGACACTGGAACCAAAATAAGGTCGTTGCATTATAAATTTTAGCCAGCATTTAATATATAGACAAGAGAACATTTAGTGGCATGCAATGATCATAACCTATAAAATATTATTAAGAGAGGAGAAATCTCAGTAAGACGAGAAGAAAGGAAAGAGAATGAAAAATCTGCTTCCTTGTTTTGATGAGTTTAGGAAAGAGAATGCAAATTTTAACTCTACTCATATCCATTAACGCATTGGGGTATTCTCACTCAATATGTCTTCTTTACTAGGCCTTGGTATTTCCAGATAGACAACACCCATGCTAAGAAGAAAGACATTAAATTACGAACATATTCTACATGAGAACTGAAACCTAGACGATTCCAGCTTTTTTAATTGAGAAGTGAAAATGATGAACTCAAAATTCCCACATACAATGTACCTCTTGCCTTTGTCTTGCTTTCACGAGCAACTGCTCTTGTTTCTGCAGAGTGAAATAGAAAATGCTAAGGTTAGTTACTCAAAGTATATCACCTTTTGATTATCTTTTGAGGCACCAGAACAATATGTTGATCTTTAAATGAGAATTTTTTCCTTCATACATCTATACTGTGACAAATAGTTAAATGAACAGTGTACTCAAATTGCAACAACAAATTGAGATTTAGGTCTACCAAAACCTCGAAATGGTTAAAGATAGAACATTATGGTTAAAATTGAAAACAGACCATCATTAAGGATGACCTTATACTGAGTTGACAACATCTTAGAATAGTATCAGCATAATGTTTCAGAAGATTGAAGATGTTACGGGGTTCAATTGAATACAATTAGAAGTTAAAGGACCGAGATTGTAAGAGAAAATGACTTTAAAACATCAAGAATCGAATTTGGGGAACAAAGCGTAAATTTTGAAAGATGGTATAACTAGCGACTCCCCGTTATAAAGCCGGACAGTCTCCTGGCTTGAGAAATCAAAGGCAGAAGGCAAAATTTATGCCTGAGCAACTGACAAACACAGGCTGTTTCCTTTTTCTTCCAAAATTCTACATGAAAACCACTTTCTTGCACGGTTTTTTACTTAATTTCACCTCTATACACCTCTCACATAGCGTTCATACACCAAAATTCATCCATTAACATAATCAAATAGAGGCCAATTCATTATTCTTGTGAGAATTAAAGGGCAATTACAAGTTTTCAAAAAGCTAGAGTTGCAACCTTGATTTTTGGAAAGACAACAAAAAGATATATTAGAGATTCATCAAAAAACCATTGAAGAGATGAGAAATTTCAAAATTCATCTTCTCCTTCATCAATCTAAAATTCGGATTATGTTCTTCCAATTAAACATGTTTTTCCTGTAATTTTGTAATGCTGGTTTAGGTTTTCAATTACTACGATATAGACGAACCCTTGTAATGATGTTTTAATATAAATTCGATAATTGACGTCCAATACGTGTTTATTCTTGAATGATTGTTATAAGATTTAATGATTTTTCAATTACTTGATCACTAATTGGATTGTTTTCAATTT
Source organism: Fraxinus quadrangulata (assembly GCA_903798255.1). Taxonomy (NCBI): domain Eukaryota; kingdom Viridiplantae; phylum Streptophyta; class Magnoliopsida; order Lamiales; family Oleaceae; genus Fraxinus; species Fraxinus quadrangulata. The sequence goes on along the minus strand of CAIGRB010153210.1, from coordinate 41,010 downwards.
TATTGATTTTGAGAGAAATAATATGATAGAAAGCACATTATAACAACCATTATAAAGTCCGATAGGGAATAAATGTATATCACTATGTTTTGCATGATTTCTATTTATGTTCTAGTATTTTTAATACATGCTTTCATGTTCGATTATAGATATAAGGAGGTTACATAAGAGAATAGATTAAATCGACATCGAGAGATGCTTTTAATTAACTTAAAAACATTGATCAACAAGAATATGCTCATATTGTCATGTTATTGAATTGTATTAAAATGGATTAATAATGGAGATTTGAAATATTAGTATCATCCAATCTATATTTACAAACGCTTGATAAATTGCTCACTAGAATTATTAATTAATTTAGCATAAATTCTTCAACAAAATTTGCTATTCGATTAAAATTAACATTAATTGATATTAGATTAAGTATATAGTACTCGTGGGAATGATGATTTATTCATCACTTAATTACTTGCTCACGATACTGTACACTTGAGGGAAATCAAACGGTCAGTGTCGTATATTGTTTATGAGTTCAGCAGGGGAATTAGCTTCTGTTAAGGTGGGGAATCAGCTTCTGTTAAGGTCAAGTGCTAATGGTAGTGGCAGTGTTCAACAATGGACGGCTGGGCACAACAGAAGATGGGCATCATCTTGATTTTTCTTCTCTTTTCCTATTTGTTTGAAGGGAATAATTGATTTATTTTATTCAATAATAAAAATGTGAAAGCACTAAAGTCACAAAAGAGTGATTAAAATAGTGTGCCAATGGGGCAATACAATTTGACAAAATATTGTACGACGTTAAAACTGTTCTTAATGGAACATTTGCATAAATAATCTCATAACCTGTTCTTCTCCACTACCTTACATCACGGTCCCCCACCCCATTTTTCCTTCACTTAGCACTGCACCCCTGGATCTCATCCCAAACCACAAAAATTAGTTCTCAGCTTTGATGCATAGGAATATTAACAATACTTCCATCTCCTGGGCTCCTCCTCCAACCAGCACTCCATCTCAATCAAAGCCCTCCCGAAAACTTTTGGTAATGCACCTTAAAGATTCAGCTTACAATCTCTGTTTTCTAGTGTTGAATGGCTACAGAAGCTAGCATAGCTTGACCATTTTAGAAATTAATGATTTTCTCTATTCACGCAAATTGCTGACTCTAGTATCTAGCTTGTGGTATCTTGGTCAATTTACTTCCCATGAGAGGGGTGGAAGGTTTTGCAGGAACAATTATCTATTCTCATTAAAACCAGGTAGTCTCATTAGCATTTTTCTGGACTAAATAGAAGACACATTAAGCACTTGCTTTGATGGACTTCCAGCGAAGTAAGAGATCTCTTTTCTTTTATGAATATATTCCTTCTTGCTTTGATTTTGTTGACCACCAAAATTACTAAGATAAAATCCGGATTATGTTAATTTCAAGCTAGGTATTTAACTGTGGCATCTCATAAAGGATTAATTACAGTGTCTCCAGGTCAGCTCGGTTAAAAAGGTTTGAGGTCGGAATGTACCGCTGTCATCCTAGAAACATCATCATTACCCTCTGATTCTGCTCACCTCATAGCTGACATCACCTTTCTTAGGGCCATTCTTGCAATGACAAGTGGCAATCATAATAGTGGCACCAAAATCTTGACCAATTACAGGTTTGTAATGATGACCCACCATTCCAACATCATCATGACCTGTAGAAGCCGACTTCAAATGCCATTCAGATCCAGGTCGACAGCACACATGTTAAGATCAGCAATGCAGCTGATTGGATGGTGGGCGGCCAACTTGCTCATTTTAGGCCTATAAAAAGGAATGCAATGGCCCTCCCTTTTGGACTGAACTAAATACACTATCTTTACACACTTTCAAATTACTTAATCAATACCAAAAATTCTTCTCTTTTACTATTTCAGCAATTTACCTTTTACAAATTATCAATTAAGTTGACAAAAATCAACCTAGACATTTTTTGACATCAACAGATTTCATAAAAAGAATTTATACTCTGCTAATGAAAAGGGTGGAACAGCAAGGAAAGTTTTCTACATTTCAACATACGAACTAGAATAAACTAGAGCAATTCAGGACATGAGAAAATGGAAGCATAAGTGGTGCATGAGGGGAACGGCAGCCTTAGTATATGTAAGCATGTGTGCAAAAAGGTGTGTGTTGGGGGAGGGAGGGGGAGGGGAGGGAGAGATAAATAACTCACATTCTCCGTCTTCAAAGTGCATCTTCTTCCTCCATTTTTCTCTTTAAGTTTCAATGCATCAGATGAATTAGGCTGTTCAACCAATAAAATTAGTTAGACTACTTACAAGTTACAACCACTTCATCGCCAGCATCCATAACGGATATATCTTTAAATGAGATAGCAAACTGAAAAATGTACATCGCACACAAACTAAAAAATCCGTGCTACCCAGATCAAAACATCGCATCATAAACTGTCCACATACAGATAGTGAGGAAACACAATTGATATTAGCTGACATACCACAAAAGATCGTAGCACATCGACATTGACCTCCGAGGTAATTACTGTCTCAACATGGCGTACAAGAACCTTTTTGGTCTTCAATTCCTCCACTTAAAAATGTCAAGGAAAAGCATTGTGTTAGGAATTAATCACGTGCCTGCTTGGAAACTGCTCATTGCCAAGTATTAAATGAATTTTGTCATGTCTCCCAACCAGGGAACCATTATTGATTTCAAAAACCACAAAGAAAACAGAGAAATGTTCTATGACCAGTCACATTGAAGAATATATTATAAAAGTTGTCCAACCAATGCTTTAATTAATCACTTACTACATAAAAAACTAATTCACGTGTTGGGCATGAGTGTAGCAGGCTCGTCGAAACATCAAACGCATTTTTAAAACTTTATATTAAGCTGGCAGTATAGAACATATAAATTTAAGATACCAATTTAGTATCAATCCTTTATTCGTCTTGCCAGTAAGCTTCATTGCTCTTTTTCTTTCTTCTTATTTTTAACCTTTTTTCCTTACTAGCTTTTCTCCTTGTGACTTATACCAGAAGAGGATTTTTATCAAAGAACTCTTCATTTTGCCACTGAAACCGTCCTCCACCGTTCAGCCCCACCCATACCATCGATTATAGGAAATGTGAACAGTGAATGACAATTTACACATAAGCTAGTTCCAATTCCAGTCCTGATTGTATTAGAAAACGTCATAAGGTTGACTAGATGTATAATGCAGTAAAAGCTCTGTCAAATTACAATCTTTTACGCAAAAAATTCTAGAGTTCCCATTAAGAGACCAAAAAAAGTTATAAGTAAAAAATGGGAAGCTTCACATACCTCTACTAGAAGAAGAACCAGAGATTGATAACTTTTCAAAGTCAAGCAGCGGGCGCTTTATTGGCCTCTCGTTAATCTCTAGCCCTAATCGACGTAAATGCAAGAAAAATAAACCAAATATTAGCTTCAAGCTAGCCATGCCTTCCACAATAATAAAGATAAGTAAAACATTGAAACCTAAACCCAGTACTCACAAAAAGCATCGAGGAGAGACTGGGAAGCTTTTCTTTTGACCCTGACAATGACCGGCTTGTCCTTATTTGCCTTAATCGCAGTGCCGTCATCCATAGAATCGGAAGTGGTGATCGGAATTGAGTTAAGACTAGGATTAGGGTTTTCGAGTTTTTTTTTTTTTTTTTCCTGCAGAGTTTGTACAGTTTAATTGAGCCCGGATAACAATTAGAATGACAATTAGAATCTTGTTATGTGTGATGTACATCAAAATTTACTCAGGCATTAATTACAGTGAAAATTACACCAAACCAAATATTAAGTTTAATCTTTTAAAAAATCAGGTTTTCACTTTTTTTTTCATTTATCAGATTTTTTATCATTTTAATTAAATAATTAATCTTTTAACATAATTCATCAATTCCTCACACACCCCCACCCCGTCTTTCCCTCCACTCTCTCTCTCTCTCTCTCTCTCTCTCTCCCCTTACACTCCCCATCTCTCCGCTGCCTCCTTCCCTTTTCCCTCCCCGGCTCCGATTCTCACACATTCTCCCTCTCCCTTTGTTCACAGCAGCATCGCGCTGTCGTTCATAGCGTCGCGACACGGCTATGAACGACAGTAGAGCCTCGATGCTGCTGCTTTCGGTGTGCGGTGGAGGTGATGTGGGTGTGCGTTGCAGTGTTGTGTGTGCGATGGTCTTAAATACTATTGATGTCTTCGATGCGGTAAGTTTAGGTCAACGGCGTCTGTTTTTGGGGTGGGTGCAACGGTGGCGGTGATGATAATGGATGCAGATCTGTGCGTGTGGATGGCAGTGGGTGATGTGCGTGGAATGATTGTAGGTTTTGCTATGCGTGTGGATGGTAGTGGGTGCGGTCGTGTTGGCGGTGTGTGTTGGCGATAGTGGTTTTGGAGGTGGTGAGTGGTGCGGGGAGGTTGTGGTGTTGGTGGATCTGTGGTGAGGGTTGGCTATCCGTACGTATAGGCAGTGGTGGTCTTGCCTATTTTTGTGATTTATGGGTGTGTTAACGGATATGTGGGTGTGGGGTGGATCTGTGTGTAGTTGTTGTTGGTGTGTGGCTGTGTGTTGGTGGTTTGGACTGATTTGTGGTGGTGGTTGGTGTTATTGTTGGTGGATGGTTGCGGCGACTGTG